>VWYO01021017.1:819986-897636 GCA_013400275.1 Rhadina sibilatrix | reverse complement strand
TTGGAAACTGATCCAGCTTTATCAGCATGAAGAGAACAGATCACAGTTTATGGAAACTTTGATTTCAAATTTTTTAAATGAACATGTTCAGAAATATTAACCAAAATGAAAAGTTAAAAAAATGAAGCATAAACAGGTAAAGATCATGAACATTTCCAGTATGTGTATTATTAGTCACCTTGGCCACAGAACAGGAATTAGGAAAGCGTCATATATCTATGTTGTAAATATTTCTTATAGAGAAAAATTACATCAGAATTTCTCATATACAAACCCAATTAAACTGCTTGCAAGAGATGTACCCCTGTGTATATCAATTTTTCCATGAGTGCTAGCTGTAGAAGTTTTCTAAAGTGTAAGTCAAGACCTCTATGTTTCAGAAATCTGGTGTTAAAATACAATGCAAGTAAAAGCTGAGCAGTTGGTAATGAGTTAATCCTGTCTGCTTTATAAAATGTGTTGCATCCTGCTTTCAGGTGGGTGCATGTACTTTAAGTAAATTACACTTCGTGTTGCTTGCAAGTAATGAATGCTAATGATAGATAATGGTGTTTTGTTTCCAATTAGCACTGCCAAGAGAGTCAGTGGTTTCTAAAGCTCATGATCACTATATTTTCCAGGAACAGTCTGAGAACTGTAAAATTATATAAACAAGTATTATTTATGCTGAATGCATTTGCTGATTGCTTCCTTCTCAGTTGGCCATAATGCAAATGGAACTACATCTCTCTGTAGTTCAGTAATTTGAAAAGAGAGAACCTCATGTTTGTAAAGCCATAATCTATCACACATTTTTTATAAATATCGCCCATTGTTTACTTTGCTGTAAAACAGAGGAAAATGTCTGCAACTAAATGCATATAATAGATGACAGTGAGTATTCAGAGAGGTTTAAAATAAAGCAGATGAATGGATAAGCAGTCTGGCTCACAAAATATGAGTTTAAGTCTGGTATTTCACAGTAAGAAATGTGTTTTATTCACTTGCATATTCTTCAAAACACTTTTCAATATGAGTTGGCAAGGAATTTGAAATGCCATTTTTGCTCAAATCTATGAAAAAGATGTTATATTCAGGGAAATGAAGTTGGAGGACTTAGATGACAATCATGTTGTGCTCTGAATTACGTGTTTTCAGAAATGTGTTAAGTATTGTGCTCACAGACATCTAATACGCAGTATGTAACAAATTACTTTCTTTTTATAGCTGTAATACAGTTTGTTTCTTATTTTATGATTGTTAGTGTATTAACTTAGTATTCTGCTGATAGTATATTTCAGTTCACAATGTTCACTGCAGGATCTTTATCTCACATCCTTATTATCTCTATGATTGTGTGTTTCTTTCTCAAATAAAAACCTACCACACCAATAATGTAGCAATGAATCTTTCACCTGCTCTTGCAAGTCTTGCATTCTGCTCAATGTTATGTTCATGGGTAATAGCTCAAGGCCCTCATCAGTGATCACTAGAAGCAGGACTGCTGTTTATAAGTTACTGGATTTTGGATTGCCTTCTTTAAAAGCTAATATTTGGAAGCAGCTGCTTTGGTTTTCAAAACATATCAGGAAGAAATATTAGCATCTTATCTGCTGGCAGAAGATAAGAGTTTCTTTTAACACCACTCACTAGTCCAACACCCTCCTCTACCCAGGAAAGCAGGAAGTATGCTAAAATGCAGCTTCTAAAATTAGTTTTTCATATGGCTGTTTGCCAGGGCTGGGTGGTATGTCATGTGTCTGTTCTGAACAGTGCAAGTCATTTCTGACATCTAAGCCATGAGCTTTGTAGCTGTGACTAGGTAAATGATGTAACCCTGATGCTGCAGTGCTTTAGTTCACCTTACATAATCCTGTAATTTTATTTAATTGGGTACTAAAATAATTGCAAAATAGTACAGAATGAATATGGTGTTCTACAAATAAAAGATGTATTCTTCCTGTTTGATTCTTGCACCATTTCAGTAGGAAGGTTTGTATATTTAGGTAATTAATTTTCAAGCAACTGGATGGTTTCCATTATCTGGGAAATCTTGACAGTGATTGTGTCCTGTAGAGCTTGGCTGGCATTGCGAAAAGTCTTCCTTGAAGTGTTAACTTAATTTCATTCATGTTATTCTTATGTCCATTTTCTGCAACTACTTTAGCCAGTGAACTTCATCTCTCTGAGAAACTGGTGTCATTGTACTTCACACACTCATATGAATGAGTTCTGACTAAATGACTGAATTAATGCACAACAATTTTCGTTACATTTTCAGTAAAACAAACAAAAAAACCCCAACCAACAACAAAGCAAATCCGTGGATATTTGTAGCCAAAAACTATGAGAGCTATCCCTAGCCATTCAGGGGATGAACTGATCCAAGTCAAAATAGCTTGACTGTCAGTTATCAGATACTTGCAGTCAGTGTTCTCAAGTGAGGTATAGAATATGAATCATTCTCAGAAATTATTCCAGTAATAGTTATGGATAGCTATTAAGTTCAAGAAATTAAAAATCTGATTACAGGCTGTTTGTGAACTAAGTTAAAATTACATTAAGAAAATAATTGTTATAGATTGCTTGTTTATCTCTATTGCACTTCTGAAATATTTCTACTTTCACTCCACTGTCAACTAAGCTTCTCTCCCAAGTGTAAACTAATATTTTTAAAACAATAATCCAATATGGAAAATGGCCTGAGCAATAATGTCATAATTATAGCAATATTGAGCTGCTTGCCTGCTTCTGTTCATTTTGCAAGAGTCTGTCTCACACAGTGTCCAGGGAAAAAGCAGAAGTAACAACAACTAAAAACTATCAACAGAGAAAGTGTTACATTTTCTGTTTGGTTCACTGCAGATTGAAGAAATACAATATAGAGGAGTTCATGGAGTTTGCAGATTTTCTGGGAAGAGACTGATTCTTGTATGTTTACCTGATCTTGAATTTTTGGTACCAGGTACCAAAAACACAGTGTAAACTATAAATAATAATAACAATGAAGCAAAAATGTGAATAATTCTCTTTCCCTTTAATTATGTCTTAGATGCTGAATTTTCTGGACTTTTCCGACTCCACATAATAGCTGGGAATTGCTGATTATCAGGATGTAACTATTACCTGAAATATTTTGATAACATGTTAATATGACTATACATAATTTTTGAAAACAGTGAAAAAGTGAGCTTGATGCTGTTAAGTGTGATTTTGCACTCCTAGACCCTTGTTTCTTTCAATTTGTGTTTTATTGATCATTGTATAAAACTTTCCATGGGGGTCCAATAACTACATAAGGAAAAAGATTGTGGATAATCAAATTTCTCTCTACAGGCAGTGAGAACATGTTTTCTTCTTCAGGATCAAAGCTGGAAACCTGTCAGTGTTTTTGGTAAAGTTAAGCAGTTTACAGGTTCCACACCATACAGTACAGTCAGCTTTGTCAAAACAAACTGTGCTGAGTTTGGTAGCGCACAGATGTTTAGAATTACAGGTAAATGGGGATGACATCTCTTTTGTTGGTTTGACAACAGTAAATGATACAGTGGTCTTTTTTCAGACCCCATTTTTGCAGATAGAATTTCTTTCTGTCTTTGTCACATCTCCAGGTTTACGTATTTATTAAGGATCAGATTTGTTTTATGCTCAGTAGATAAGAAATGTGATGTACTGTATGACAGCTTTTATTGTCACTGGTACATTTTCTTTCACATCTTTAAATATTCACTGTTCCTGAAACTAGTTGGACTATGCTGTCATGTCGAAGTGTTAAAATGCCTTTTACTTTGTGAGCTGTTTTGGTTTTGAGTTGGTTACCCATGATAATAGTGACATGGCTATCTGAATCTGTTACAGTGTGCCTGAATATTATGACTATGGTCACGGAACAAGTGAAGAGGCTTACGACAGCTACGGTAAGGTCTCTTCTATCTTCTGCACATGTGTGAAATCAAAGGAAAATATCTGTCACTGGAATTCAGAAATTACTTCCATAAACTCTTCTTTATTTCTCTCATTTTACAAAGACCAAACAAAATAATTTGTGTAACTTTAGGGTGAGTTTTGATGTAGGACCAGAAAATTGGACTGATGAATTTCAATCAAAAATTACAAAGCCAATTACTCACAGTCACAGGTCAGTTTAACAGCAACACTAAAATATATATTAGTGCTTGAATATCTTTCACAGTGTTAAATTTCAGTCTGCTTGATGTGCCAACAGTACTATACATCTGCTGCTGTCATGTGCATCATTCCAACCAGCAAGGTTTGTGAGATTTAGAAGTACAGACATTCAAAAGGGAAAGGAGAGGGTGCTGTATCACCATGGGAACCCCAGGAGTTCTCATGCCACACTAAACAGTATGAGTAGAGGGAGGGCTGTAGTCTTTGCACTTCTCCACGGAGTCTGTGTCTGAGCTGGAACAGTTCCCCTTCCTGGGTGCAAGGGGCATGGAAGGTGGAGAAGCGTAGCTCCCATAAGTACAAACCATTTTCTAGATTGTTGTTTACTATTAGTGAAATATTTCAATAGCTAGAGTCTAGACCATTTTCCTATTAATAATTATCAGTACATTGTATCAGGTGGCACAGTGAATCTCACTCAGAGATTTTTACTGAAATAACAGAGCAAAGCTGACTACTGTTGGCTGAAAGAGTGACCTTAATATTCAGCAGAGATGTCATGCCTGATTACTGCTTCTAAAGTATCCTATGTCTATTTGGTGACTTCCACAGAATTGTGAAAATGAGAGCTACTGGAAATGATGCTGCAAATGAAAGTTACACTAAGGGGTCATATAAGGGTTGCTGCTTGAAATAAATAATTTTATTCATGCAGCTGTGAAGCAAATGTCACTAATGCAAACTTGCACTTTCCTTTGTATTGGTACAGAAATAGACATTACTGAGATGTTGTCAAAATGATTGCATTGCATAATCAGAAATATCTGATTTTTTTGTACAATCAGTTCTCACAATATATTTGAATGATTCAGTGTGCAGTCAAGCACATTTTCAATGCTAGGCAAGTAATAATAGCATATCCATATTTGTGCAAGTGGTTCAGTTATCCTTTGTTTTTCTTCCTTTTTGCACATACATTTTTAATAGCTGTAGCGAAAGGTCCTTACTCCCATCTACAGATCCTCTCTTCACTGCTGTCCTGAATGCTCTGCTAAGCTTTTGGGCAATGCAGAAAATAGTCTGAGCTCAGCAGTTAAGAATTACTCACTGTTTAACTTTTAATTACACTCCACCATGCTGAATCTCCATGTGTTTGGGCAAGACATTTAAAGTAGTGTCACTTTCCTTCCAATCCCTCATTTGTAAAACTGGAAGAATATTACTTGTTTTCCCAGCAGGGATTTTGAATGGACTAATTAGCTAAGGCTTACAAAGTGTTCACAGAGTGGCATCATGACTAAATTTATGCTCTGCATGAAGCTCCTTTTTTTTTTGTTTTCCATTCAGCAACTGAAACGAACCCAGTATGCCTGGGTTTCCTTTGCTAGACTTAAAATACATGGCTGATAACTGTGGACTTGCTTTGTTTAAGTATTTTCTGAGTTGGCCTTTGCATACAAAGATGAGTGTTATCAAAAACCTGGACTAAATTTAAAGTTGAATAATATTTCAAATTGCAATCTTGCTACTTTTTGAAAGCAGATACATTTATATATAAGTGTTTATGCTACTCTTGGTTCACTTACTTTAGGAGATTAGTAAATTTGCCAGTTTCATGCCTTGGAAATCTGTGCAGGAATTTCTGTCATTCCTAAGTCACCGCTGTTTGTCTGAGGAGGTAATCTGAGTACACAGAGCTACAGAGCTATAGAATACATGCTTAACTTCCTTGGTTTCTGAGCTCTTGCTGCATACACAGATATTCTCTCTGTATCTGCTCTATCACCCCTTCTCATCCTCACCTAACTTCACCCTAATTCTCTGTTTCCATTTCTCTACTTTTTCGGGATGTTTTGTAACTCATTGCAAGTCTCCTGAATCCATCACACTGTATTAAATCAGCTGCCCCTTCATTTTTCACCATCCTGCAGAAATTTAGTTTTTCTTTCATTTGAGTTCAATTTCACACCTTGTTTTGCCTTCCATAACAAGGCTATATTGCTCCTTTGCAGTTCTTTCTGGCTCACCTCTGTAATTCCAAATTCTCCCAAACTCTGAATAAGACCACAGACAAATGGTACATGAATATAGTCTTGTTGTCAACTGTTAGGTGTTTTGTGCAACAACTTGTCTTTTCTCTCTTATCCTTTTCAATAACAATATCTGAATTATCAAAAATTTACTAGCTTGGCACTTTTTACTTTCTTCCGTGCATCCTCTTGCTTCCAACTTACCTTTAGGGAGGACAGTTTTCAATCCTGAGAAGGTTTTCTTTCATTTTTCATGAAATAAATTCAATGAAATAGTAATGCTACTTCATACTTGCAATCTTTTTAAAGTATAAAATAGAGTTCTCTGTAACTTCTTAAGTATAGATCACAATAGTACTCCTGTAAGGGCTGCCTGCTATGACTTTTCTTGCTATCTGTACTCCTGAGAACTAGCAGGTGGTTTACCTTTCGCGGGTTCTTCTCTGCTCCTTTTAAAAGAACTTGTAGGGAATTCTGATTGGGGAAACTTTCCTCAGAAGATCATAAGATTTATGTATTTATGGATTGTTCACAGTATGGTTCCAAAACTCAGAGGGGTGTTTCAGAGCAGAGCACACCTGAATACCATTTAAATCTCAGGAAGTTCACATCTCTTTGATTAGACAGTACTAAACAAGAAAGAATGTAAGTCACTTGTCATAGGCTGGGCAAGATGGATTCCTAAACAGTATTCACTGCTGTAAATCCATAACTTAACTGCCTTAACTCCTTGCTCGGTTTCTTTTGTGAAGGTTTGTAAGAATTTTATCCCCTCAAAATCCAGCCAAGGAATCTCCCAAGACAATAGGAAGATCAGGCATGTGTGTAAAATGGTGCTGCTTTCCATGACTAAGGGATGTTCCATGAATGAAAATTTGCTGTACAGAACCTCCTCATGAAGTTAGACACTAAAGCTCTGCTGTGATTTGACATGCTTGTCACTCAGTCTCTCAGAAGGATCAAAGTAAAGACACTTCAAAGCATTCCCTGCAGCAGTCTGTGAGCACATGGAAATACAGTACTCAGGAATTACGAGATTCCTACAAATTTTTTATAAGATCAGGATTATGCAGTTACTGCTAGAGAATTTTGAGGATCTCTCTTCCAGGCTGAGGAACATAAATTTGAGACATATGCCTGAAAATCTTGGGGATGTAGCCCTTATAGGCTATGAGTTGTAAAGAAACATCTTTAGAACGCAGTTTAAAAATAAAAAAATCAGTCATTTAAAGTACTGTACAAATTTTCAAATGTAAAGCATCCTCACCTCTAATCACATTCAAACATTTGTGATACTTCTGTCACTGAAGGTTTTGATACCTGCAGATAAGTCTAAACCAAGGTAACGGTGTCATATTAACTTGATGCTTATGTTATAAAAGAGAAGGAATGAAACGGGATTAATTTATGAACAAAAGGTTTATATTCTTTGCTCCCATTATACATTAGTAATTTTGTAGCTTCCCTTCTAGCACTGTTGTCATCTGAAGAGATATCTAGTGAAGTTTTGAATTTAATGATTTGTCTTACAAATCAATCAGGATAAAATGTACACCTAAAGTTTGGTAACTAAGAATCTTTCTGCACATATGTAATGTCGTGCCCAACTCCATAAAGCATCTTCCCTGGACAGGACCACTGTAAATAAAAAGCCCTTTGTAATCAATTGATGTTCTCATTTCTTTCTCCTTTTCCCTGTTGTTTATTTTTAGAGGAAGCAGCATTCTTGATTCAAGTGCTGTGTTGTGTTAGGCCACATTGGAGAGATATCAGAGAAGAGTATATGACTTGCAGGCAAGGCAGAACCAAGAAGCTCAGTATTCATTACATCTGACCTGCTTCACTGTTTTTTCATCTGAATCTTTTTTTGCCCTTGTACTGATCAGAGCATTTCAAACTTTGTTTATCAGTGGCTGGTTTTGTCTTAGCTCTCCCAAAGGCTACAGAACCCCAGCAGTGAGCTCTGCCAGTTCCTGCTGCAGAAGATTCAGGAGGCTTCTGCCCCTGCTTCCCAAGGGAGACTGCCACAGGAGTGAGAGTTGTCAGATGCCACAGTTCACAGCCTGGTGCATATCCTACCTTGTGTATTAGCTGAAAATTATGGCCATTATTGTTTTTATGTCAGGTCATGAACTGCAGTATCTGAGAGACCAGTACACTCAGACTCCTTGTTGCTACTACCAAAAAAGCAGAAACCCTAGATAGATAGTGAAAGGATAGGTTGAAGTCTATAACCTCCTAAACCACCTCAATTAAATTAGCATAATACCATCTGCCAAAGGCCTTAGGCAAGAGTTAGGAAGGTTAATCTGTAGCTTGCCACCTACACAAAGAGGGAAGACATAAATGAACTCCAGTCCCATTACTGCTGTTTTCCAGGACAAGCTTGCAAGGCTTTTTACTGCCTTTGTTTTGCCGTTGCATTAAGGAGACATTATTCAAATGTTTTGTGTCTTCACCAAAAGTTTTCAGCTGTTTAGATTTTCTGAAATTATCATGGGTTGTTTTTTTTTTTTTTTTAATGCATATTCTACTCCAGTTTAGCATTAGGGAGATAGGTATTTGTAAAGAATTGGGTATTTGGTTTTAGGATAATTCCATCTTTAATTAAAATTGGAGAGTGTAATTGTTTGGTGTAATTCCTTTTAATGTAAGACATCATTTAAGTTGTAAAATGCTGTCACAATGATTTAACTATTTCACAAATAATTCCCTGCCAGTTGCTCCGTTTAAGAGCTTTGCAATTGTTAAAACAATTAGTTTGCTAAGTAATCCTCTACAAAAATGGCACTTCATAAACAAATACTTTATAGACCTTTATAGCTAGCAACTAAAAATGTACATCAATATTCCACTACTATTCTATTATATTGTTTATTTTTTCATTCTGTGTTTGTCCTAAAAAGTGTTGTATCATCTAGTGAATAAAGTTTTTCTACAATGATAGTTTCTGCTGAACAAGTAGAAGTATATCATGATGAAATTAGCAGAGGAAAGTGTGTATGGAGGGTTCAAACCTCTAGAATCTATTCTGATAAGTTGCTTGATTGAAGAGATGTTACCTTAGGAGACTTGAATTCTCATACTTCTTTAAAAGACATAAACATCCTGATGTCATGGAGAAGCTCAAAGAACTGCCACCCTAGTGTGAAATAAACCCCCCTATGGCAATGACAAAGTAAAATGAAGCCATGTCACAATGTATACAGAGAAAATAATTATGAATTTTAGAAAACCACTTCATAGCAATTGCTCTGCAGATGGAGATACGAGGTTTTTTCCAGCTGTTGAGTCCAAGCTCCTTCCTCATTTTTAATAACTTTGTTGTTGTAGAGCATTGCTCCTAATACTCATTATGCTCAGCATGCTAAGGGTTTCTTGCCCTATTTTTTTCCAGCCTAGTATCTTTTAAATATTCAAATGTGGGAAATCAAGTGTTCAAATAATTCATAGTGACTGATTTGCAGATGTAAGAGACATAGATCTTCTAAGTGTTGGACTTCACATGGCTTGTGATTGAATGAAGTATGAAAATTACAGCCAATGTCTTTACCAACACTAATTAACAAAGTCCTACTAACGTGCACCAGTTTTTTCATTTATATAATCAGAGTATATACATTTGGTGTCTCATAGAAAATATTATGGCAACATACCAAAGAAAACTTTCCTTGGTGTCTGGGCCTTAAAATCGTCATGGAATGAATAAAAAAATCATAGAATGGTTTGGGTTTGAAGATCATGTCGTTTCAACCCATCTGCCATGCATGAAGACACCTTTCACTGGACCTTAGAGGACCAGGTTGCTCAGCGCTCCATCCAGCCTGGCCTTGAACACTGCCATGAATAGGGCAATCACAACTTCTGTGGGCAGCCTGTCCAATTGCCTCATCACCCTCACAGTAAAGACTTCCTTCCTGATATCTAATTTGAACTTGCTCTCTTTCTGTTTGAAACTATTTCCCTTTCTCTTGTCATTACATGCTTGTGTAAAAAGTCCCTCTCCATCTTTCTTGTAAGTTTCCTCCAGATACTGAAAGGCTGCAATTAGTTCACCCTTCTCTTTTCCAGTCTAAACAATCCCAATTCTTGTAGCTTTTCCGCATAGGAGAGGTGCTCCACACCTCTAATGATCTTAGTGTCCGTCCTCTGGGCTCACTCCAACATGCCCATGTCCTTCCCATGCTGGGAGGGACACTCTGCTTTTGATGCAGCCCAGGGTACAGTTGGATTTCTGGGCTATGTGTGCACAAGGCCAGTTCATGTCCAGTCTCTCGTCCACCAGCACCCCCAAGTCCTTCCCATCAGGGCTGCTCTCAATCTGCTCATCCCCCAGCCTGGATTGATACCAGGGATTGCCCTGACCCAGGTGCAGAACCTTGTTAAACTGCATGAGATTCCCCTGGGCCACTTCTCGAGCCTGTCCATGTCCCTCTGGATGGCCTCCTGTCCTCCAGGTGTGTCACCAGCACCGCTCACTCAGTGTCATCTGCACACTTGATGAGGGTGCACTCGATCCCTTTGCCTCTGTCATTCATTAATGAGATTTTAAATAACACTGGTCCCAATACAGACCTCCTGAGGGACACCACTTGTCACCCATGTCCATCAGGGCTCTGAGCCATTGACCATTACCCTTGGGACGTGACTTTCCAACCACTTCCTAATCCATCTGATTATTAATTAGGCATCTTAGAGGCAATAAGGCACAGTTTGTACCATTGTGGTGGAGGTTTTGTCCTGTCTTGACAGAGCATCTGGCTGGCTGTTTAGCACATGCTGGGTGCTTCTACCTGGCACTTGAGCAAGAGTGTTCTTTAGATGCAGATTTACCAGTTATCTGCATTTATGGGTCTTCTTTCCACATCACTGAGTGGGTTTGAAGTACATAAATTTTAGTTTGAAACTAAAGCAAAAGTTGCAGTCCCAACTGTTTATGAGATTTCACTTCCAGAGGCTCAAACTAGAGCCAGTCTGAAATGAAAAATACCTGTAGGAGCTGTATTGTGAATATCAGATCCTCAGTGTCAGCTGTTTCCCTCTGCAGTTCATCCCTATTGGTGTGCACTGTGTGCTAATATTGATAGAGCACCTGCATCCTGATGTCCCCCAAGCTGTCCCTGTTCACAACCTTGCTACATGTGCCATGATTCTGAGGAGTGTGTCGTGCTCCTGCATGACCATCTTCATTTTAGGCTGATTGAGGCATCTAATGTCTTGCTGAGCATGAGGAAGATGTACACTTAGTCCTGGGAACTCAGAAATGCTCCTGAGTCTTCCTGTACAGCACCCAATTTTTTTTTTATTTCACTGGAAACAGGAGGCATTGAAGATTTCTACTGCATATGGACAGAAGATACACCAAATAAATTGCCCTCCTTTAATCTTCTGTTTCAATCATTCCTACACTTACTGATAGCAGCCTACCTACTGTGGGACAGAATGAACTGACAAAAGCATTTTCTTGATTTTCTGCAAAATTTTATCAGTTCTTTTACTGGAGGAATCACCTTAGCTGTATCTCAAGTGGCATTCATTCGCTCAGAGGAGATTTATGATTTTCATAAGAGCATGATTTTGAAAGTTTGCAGGGAAAAGAGTACATTTTGAAATCAGCTATGATGACTAATGTGGGGATGATACTAGAGCTACTGCTGTTTTGTCAAATCAGTGTTTTAATTAGACTATAATTCTTTATAAAGTCCCATATTTAAACTCATCACATTTTTTTAACTGTCTGTGTATCCTAAAACTTTTGTACTCCAGTTATGCTACGAAAATGAAAAAAATTCTGCATGTAGCACAAGATTGGTTTTAATTTATAGCAACTTATTGTGCTTCCTCTATTACTTCTGAATTATAAATCATTTTCTATGACAGAATAAGAATAAGTAAATCATGCAAAACTTTCCTATGTAATATTTCAAATGGTAATTTCACTGTCTTGCACCATGGGAACTGTAGAGTTAGGGAATCTAAGACAAAAGCCCTGTAATATTGATGTGCATCTCTTTAATTCCAGATGGAGTTTATCACTGCATGTTTCATGTTGCATGACCATAAAGTAATATAAAATTAATTTTCACTGAAAATAAGTGAAAAATAGAACTCCTACACTGTAACATTAACACTCACCTCACAACAACACTGATTAAGAGTCTTATTCCTCCTGGCACTGCAGTTTCCCAAACTAGCTGTCAGTGTACTCTGATACTGCTCCTTCCCTGTCTGTAGCAGGTGTTCACTACAAAAGTGGCTGAAGCCTTCTAAGAAATCATTTTCTGCAGTGGTCATTACTGCAAATCTTGCTGTCAGTACTTCACCTACATGGAGAGCTGGCAGAGGGGACTGCACAAGCACTTCTCACTTGCTCCAGTGCTGTCAGTTGGAGCAGTTCTGTGATCCTCCACTTCCAGTTTAAGCCAGGGAAGCTCTCAACCCTAAAGCAGATTTGGAGCAGCTGTGCAGTTTAAATTGTTAGCCCTCCTGAAGAGAAGGTACTATCAAGCAGAGGGGCCGTAGTTTGGGGTTTTTTGATGAGCTACAGCCATGTTCAGAAAGTAGACTATTAAACCACAAGGTTTTGCATTCATTTCTAGTTTTTAAGCTGTATATATTTCATACTGCAGGTCTAGTAAAATAAATGGTACTTAGAATGGTGTAAGCTAGTTTAATTGGTTTGAGCCTATGTTTTGAAAACATTTCTTCTTAAAAGTCAAAATCTCAGATAAGAGAGGTGCCATTTGTGATTTGAAAGAGTCACTTCAGCTCTTCTTCTCACAAAATAATAAAATGCATAGATATCAAGTCAGAAAATCCTGTGTGTTTTGGAAGCTTTGCAGATAAGCAAAAAGAGACCACAAGAGTGGAAAAAGTGCATGTTCTCCTTAAAAAAAAAAAAATCTGTTCTTGGATTTTTGTCAAAAATTATATCTACTTGTCGAATTATGGCACAAGAAAAGTGTACCTACCTTTTCTGTGGATTTCTGGGCTGAAATACTGGCTTTGTCAAAGTTATCTGAGCTTCAGTCATTAGATTGGGTGGGACAAATTTTCCAACCATTTGCAAGTAGTATTTTGTCTTCATCCATCCTTTTCTGGAGGCTTACTAGAAATACAGCATAAATTGAATTGTCCAAAGAAAGGCATTCTAATTTTAAGAGTCCTCATTTTAAAGCTATGTGTGGTTTCTATTGGCTCTTCTGCTCAGCACATCTATATCACTTTTCTCTTACTGCTCAGGCAATTAATTACATCTCAGAACACCCCAGGGAGGGAGGTATCCCTGTCTCATTCTTCCAGTGAGGAAGCCATACCACAAAATATTGAACAATTGTCCAAGGTCACTGAGAAAACAAGGAGTAGAGCTAGTAATCCAAATTCCTGTGTAGTGTGCTCACTCCACAGTATGGAGTATGCAGTAAGAGATTTTTTTTTTCTCACAGGAAAGAAAACTATTTTATTTTGAATCAATATCAACTTCTATTTCTAAAACACCAAAAGGTAAATGAAAAATCAAATGGAACCATTACACTACTTCCTGATATATACATCTTAACTATGTAATCAGAATAGCTCTTTCTAATCTTTTCCTGCCCCCCTATCCAAAATAATTGACTAGAAATTAATAAAATCATGCCCAGTAATTGTGGACAATATTCAGATGTTAAATAAGTAAATGGGAAGAGAAAGTGATCAGTTCTTGATTAGTACCAGGACTAAGCAATGACTAAAAATAAAAAATAATAAGGAAATAATATATTTCTATGTAAATCACATGCCATTAATATATATTTTTATTTTTAACTCATCCATTATTATGATCTGCCCTTTAAATATTGCATTTTTCCCTCTTTCCTATTTGAAAGAGTTTTTATTCTGTTCTGGAAAATTCCATGATAAGGTTGCAGAATTCTAAATGAAGAGTTGAAAAAAGTGTCTGATTATGTGATTTTCTTGAATCTTTACTTAAAGACATTTAGCATTTGATGATAGCCACATAGATAGAACATTGAATTTTTCTGTGCCTTCAATAATGCATAGGTAAAATACTAAGACAGAAACAACTTCATATGTACCCAGCTCTGTGTTATAAATGTTATTGTTTTGATCCTATATTCAAAGAATTTTCTCAGGTTAAAAATTGTATGACCTTTTTACATTCTGACTCTCCAGTAAGAAAAAAAAAAATCTGTATTTAAACAGATTAGAGCTATGGAGTCTCCTAGCAGTTGATCAAAAAATAATCTTTAAAGACAACCTCAAGTTACTTCTGTAATAAGTACTGGAATCATTCCTATAACTCAATGAACACAGTAAATAAGAGTCCATCTAAACCATAAAAAGCAGTGCAAAAACACTAACATGCAAATTCAACCAAACCTAAAGGTGAACTTCAAATACCAATTCACAGGAGCATATAGCAGATTGGAAGACATATTCCAATGTAATTAAAGTGTAATTAAAAGGGCTGTGCCCATGTCTTCACTTTCTTATCAAAGTAGCTATGATACTATCACACCCAAAGCAATCCTTCAGCCCAAGCACTCTCAGATTCCTCACCTATAAACTCTCTTTAAGTTTCTATCATGCTGCAATAACTTATACTTTTAGTTTCTGAAAGCAAAACATAAAATATTTCTCCTTAACTAAGAATGGCAAAGTTGCCCGTAACACCAAATTCCTGAAAATCTGAACCCTCTGCCCTCAGTTATTAAGCTGCTTGTGTGGATTTCTTTTTAATCACAGTCTTTGACACCTGATAGCACTGGAGACAGTCAGAAGTGAAAAGGACAGGGAATGAGTGTGGTCTGCTAGAGCAGAAAGACTGGATGGAAGTCTGGATGTCACTGAGGGAAGGGGAAGGTCAGACTCCACAGGGTTTCTCTTCACAGAAATGAGAAAAAAGGAAAAGGAATCAGCATTAGAACACAACAACCACCTGCACCTTTCTTCAGCTCTTGAGCAGTCTCTCGTAGTTCTCCCAATTACCTTTCTGTCTCCAAAGCTATATCTGTTGCCTGCTCTTCACCTGAAATGCCTTTCAGTTTCCATTTCATTAACATGTCACTTTCTTAAAATTAAATATATGTCACTTTCTTAAGATGAAATATGTCGAGGCTCTCTTTCCTTCCCCTTTTGGCACAGTCTTTCAGATAAAGACCAGTTTTATTCTCACAGTGAAACAGCCTGCTAATCAAACTTTAGACCCTTCTGCTACCCAACGAGCTACCTAAATCTCTGTGTGACTGCTGAGGTAGTCTATAGGACTCCAGCCTTTTAAGACTATTCCCAAAGATAGAGATGCCATTCTCAAGAGCTCCCTTTCTTCCCTTGCTGCTGAAAGAAAAAGGTTACCTTGGAGTTCTGGAAGGAAGACATGAAACAGCAGCTTTCATGGCAAGAAACCTTTTATTAGTAGTGTGCATGTATATTGTTGTTCATTAAAAATTCCTCTAGGAAAAAACACTAGCAATCTGATTTCTTTTTTGGTGTGGCTGCATCTAGTAATATATTGGCACAGTGTAGTTCAGAGACTCTTTGACAGTGCTGCTCCCTATCATCTTGCTTCTTCCATATAAATATGTAATCCTTTACTGCTGTATGAGTGGCAGACACCAGAGTTTTCCCAGTTGAAGGCTGTAGTCCCAGAACTTCCACATCTGTTTTGGCTGTGGATTCCCTTGTTAATATAGTAGGGTCTATCATGCAATATCGACAGGAGCTGTCAACTATCACATCGTATTTCAATGATGGCGTTAAAGTTTGAAATCGAGCAAATAGGTCCACCATGTTACTGAAAAAAAGAGCATAAATGTCTTGTACCACAAATTATAGTTCGTTTTTTTGTTTCATATCAGAAGCTGGTACAGTCACAGGAGCAATTTGCTTTAAGAGCAGTCAAGGAAAAGCAGTTTCCTCCAGTTGGTAATATAAAGTTATTTTTTTACTGCATGAGTACTACCAAAAAGACTGTACATTTCACCTTTATATGAAGGTGCTTCAATTTGGACAATGGTGAGGGGACTAAAAACGAACAAGAAATTGTCTTGTCTTTGTGTTGTACATTTACTGAATATTTTTACTACTTCAGCCATTTTCATTTATATAAATGAAGCTTCTCTTTTTCCGTATAAATCTTTCTTGTACCCAAGGCCTCTCTGCAAATGTAGTAACACTTCAGCAAAGAGTAATTGAAGCTGGAAAAAATTTACAGCAAAATGCCATTTTTAAAGGGTCTAATGATACGTACTGCAGAAGCAGGATTTTTAAATTCACTATACAGAAATTTATTCCCTGTAGGAATGAGAGACCTGAGGATTTAGAACTATATCATATTGGCTGCCACTTCTCCAACCCTCTAGGCAGTAGCTTTCCACAGTAAACTTTGGTTTCATGTGACCATAAAATCCCTGATGTTCAAAAAGAGAACATCCCAAAGAACTTGAAGAGAAAAAAGATAAATGGAGTGCACCAGAAAATCACAGTAGGAGTGTTTCTTGTTCCATAGCAAGATCAACTGCTACCAAATCTTTTCCAGAGATGCCCACTCCGTACATGCTAGCCTGAACTCACTTTAGCTCTACAGCTGCTATTCCTTTCATACCTCAAGGCAATGAGATAATGAAGTGTAGTTGCAGGGAAGACATCTTGCAGAGAAGAAATAGTTTTCAGAATTTTATATTATCATTTCTCACAGTCACATATTTTTGCAAAAGGAATATTTCATACCTGATTTAACCATTTAGTATTTTTTGCCTCATGACAGTATTTATATTCTTAGTGGCCACAAAAGTCAGCAGTCATTAGCAAAAACAAGATAGCAGCAACGTTGCACTCTGGCGTGATATGATTCACCATGGTTTGTGCATTTCCATTTCAATCACTCTTAGCATGATCAGTTGAAGTCCATGGAAGACAAAACCAGAAATCATTTGATGACCCACTGGCTGATTTAGGAGACAATTCAAGTTTTGGGTTCAACTGCTGGACCAGGACTGTAGGGAGTTTACTGATTGAGCCTTTGGGAGGGTTAAATTCCAGAAATACCACGTCAGGGAGGAAGAAAAAGATTTGCAGAAGCATTGTAAAACCTGAACTAGACTTACATTTTTAACTTATTCTTCCTGAGCATATTTCATTGGCTTAATTTGAAAAAGTGTTCTAAAGATACTGCAAAGTAAAATCTCTTGCTTAATGTGGTAGCTTCACTTCTACACATTTTTCTTCCATTATTTTCTTTCTTTTGGTCTCAAATAGAAGTAAAAAATCAAACATATCTTTCTTATCTTTTCATGCTTCAACTCCTCATCTTGTTACCATACCAACTGCATTAAATGCTATTCAAATTTCTGCTTTAATTTAAATACTAGAAACTCAAAACATCAAATAAATTCTGAACTGGCAGACTAATGTAGTGATTTTTCCAGAGCTGACTGTACCACCACCACAGTAGTTATTCATTTTCTGCTGAAAGTGAAGGAGTAGGGCTTTTTTTACTTCCTAAGATAGACAAGTTGCCTGTATAGAGAAGTAGGTTAGTTTTCTGTAAGATTTTTTTTGTGGGAGGATAAAGAAATGGATGATAACACCATCCTCATTTTGGTTTTCTAAAGCTTTCAGCTAGAACCCTCAAGAATTTTGACAGCCATTAGCAGTGGCATCCCTTTGTTTTTTCAATTTTAGATATTTACAAAACTTCTTTTCTTTTGTTTTTAGCACAAGAAGAATGGGCCACGACCCGTTCCAGCCTAAAGGCACCACCTCCAAGGTCAGCCAGAGGGGGTTACAGGGAACACCCCTATGGTAGATATTGAAGGTCCTCCTCATCTGTGACCTCATCTCAAAGACAATTAATAGCCTGTGGTCTCCACTTAAACAGCAACAAGACAAGTAATAGTCCATTTTTTTTCTATCCTAGGGATTACTGCTCATTATTATCCTATGTACTACTTGTATTTCCTATACATTGACGTGACATTGGCATTAGTATTATTTTATAACACGGACTTAAAAAAACAGAGACAAAAACCCTTTGGCAAGCATTGTCTATAAACTATTCAAAGATGATGTTCTCTTGGTTGTATTCATTGCTGTGTGTAACTAAAAAGCATGACACTGTTACAGCTCTTGAGTCTCTCTACATACTAGTTAAGGCTGAGTTTCTGTTTAGGGTTGCTGAAAGACTGTAATATGATTTTTTTTATTATTATTTCTGAGCCAGACAATAATCAAGCTGTAGATAAGATGTTTTAACCTGTCTTTTTAAATATATGTTAGTTTAGATTAAGATGCTCGATATTAAGTTTGTAAATTTAATTTTTAATGCTGTTTTAATGGGGTTGAAAACAAGCAGCTACTGTATGTATGTAGCTAACTGAAGTTGTTCAGTGTTTTAACCTGTATTTGTTAAAAAAATTCACTTAAAGTTCCATGTGTAAGCTTCTCTAAATAGGAAACCATAATTTTGTCAAATATGTTTGCCATAATTTGTCAATAAAGCTGAAACCTTTTGTAACAAACTAAATTTGGAATTACTTGTTTTCTAGCTTTAAATGCCTGCTTTATTTCTTTTTCAAGAGATGCCTAAAATGTTTTTTATATAAAAATTACAAAAATGAACCCAAGCCTGTTTTAAGATTTTTTGTGTAAGACTTTAAAAGTTGTATTAATAACTTCTGGTTGTTAAATAATATAAAAGTTAACAAACTAAACTGTTACATGAATCATGGTTAGTATCCACTAATGTATAACATGTTAATGGAAAAAAATGCTTTAGAACAATAAATGGATTTTAAACTATCCTTTAAGCTTGATCTTGCTAAACACAAACTCTGATTGACTTGTTTGTATTAGCATGTCTCTCGTGAGAATGTAATGGAGTTTAAAGAGGTAAGATTACCACTTACCACTGTTAGACTGTCTAAATGCTAGTTCTTCAACCTTTGAGTTTCCCCGCACATTAAATATCCCATTCAACATGTAAGCATTGCATAGATTCACCTATTTGTTTTCACTCAGAAGAGTGCGTTGACTGCATTTTTCGTAGTATATAACAATTTGTCTTGATAAACAAATCATCAGTGTCACTGCCCAGCTGTTGGTACTCAACTTCAAAAACTTTATTTGTAATTTTCAGTGCTAAATATCACCGCCCTTGAAGGCAGTTTAGAGGGCTGATATTTCTTTTGAGACTATCAGACTTGATGGCTGATGATTATTAAGGAAATATGTCGCAGGACTCAAAGGATGACTAAACGTTAAACAGGTAACACTAATAGTAACTCTGTAATTTTGAGTATGCAACAGTAATGTAAAATATTCTCAGTTATTAAGTTACTGATAGTTAAAAAAGTAAACCTACCAAAAGATAACAAATAGGTATATAGGCTATTAAAACAAATAATTAACATTAACTAGTGACAACAAAATTATTCTACAATATATAACCCTCAAGGTAATAAACAGAACTAAAATTAACAATAATAGTAATGCAACTCTTGCTAACAACAAATATATAACCTAAATTTTGATGAAGAAACAAAAAAAGAACAGAAGACCTGATGGTAGGGATGCCAAAACTGTTAATCCTTTCAATACAGAGTCTTTTTGTTTACAGTGGCTTTTTGTCAATGTGATTGGTTTACTTTTTTGATGCAACTAAAGTACAGGCCGATTGCTGTTCAGTTTGTGAACAAAATCTCTTGCAGCTGGAGTTGCATGCTAGTTCTTTTTGAGTAGTTTATGATGAGTATGTTTTGTCCTTTGAAGTGTTAAAGTGAATTTAGTAGGCTACATGATGGTTACATTGAGTTTATTCTGTCTCACTATTTCAGGGGCTCACAGGCACTGGACAGCTAAGCAGCAGATCTGCTGGCAAGTGCTCAGGTAAGCTCTGCTGCATCTCAGGGGGTTGTCCTATTTCCTGTTTTATCTCTGCATTTGTTTTTACTGACACACAAAAACATATTCAGCTACAGCTTTAAAATAAATGTCTTTCCAGCAACGTTTGTGTATCAGCATGGTGGTTATGGTATGATGGCAATCAAAACATTTCCGTATGTGTTATGATACTCTTCATTTCAATAAAAGAAGTCTTGTCATCTAGCCTTTTAATGGTAAATATTAAGATGGTGTACTTTACAACTGCTCTTGCTAAAAACACGAGCTTCTGTTTATTAAAAGCATGCCTACATTTTGGCTAGTCACATAGCAAAGAAAAATGCAATGCTAGCTAGCTCGTCTTTGCTTCTGAAAATATTTAACATTTCTTCCTATGAAAAATGTATCTGTATAAAGACAGGAAGTTATTTATTCTTATGCTTGGTAGGTTTTTCTTTTTTTTATGCTCTAGAATGGTGGGGACATTTAGGTATTATTATGCAATGGCATGGATGGAGGCATTACTTATATTTCTCTGTTGAATATATTTAAACATAAAGACATATCTTGGATGACTTTCTTAAATAGACTTCATGTTATATGTGAGATTTTTTACTGAAGACATATGTCATGTCATGAAACAAAAAAAAAAAAAAAAATTTCAGCTCAGTTACAACTTTGTCCATGGACTCAGAAGTGTGAACCTAATCTCCGTATAAAAAGTACAAATTCTTGTCATCATTCTTTACTAGATAAGATTACACAAATACACAATCCTAGACACATTTATTTCACTGGCATCTTTTCCCATGACTGTGGCCTGGATGATGTAACATTTTCCAGGTATGGTGGTATTCAACAGTTACTTACAAACCACAAGTTTATATCTTGTGTATCCACAAGATATAAAGGGTTTTATTTTCCTCTTCAAAGAATTTCCTCATGATCTTTATAAATTGGTTTTATTGATGTGCTACAACCACCCTACAGACCAAAGTGATGTAGTATGGCATTAAGGTTTGTCTGCATATTACAGTCACATCAGTGTGAGTGTACCACTGTAAGAAAATCTTCCATCTACCCACCTTGCATGCAGTTACACTAATTTGCTTCTGTCAGTATATATCTCTACAGAAAAGAAAAACACTTTCCTTTGCTATAAATAGTTTCACACTGGTATAACTGCGATTATAGATTATTATGTATTATATATTCTACTATATAAGTATTCCAGGAAATGCTAATATGCCTTACTGAACTGATTAATAACACCAAGCTGTGAGTAGGTCATACCTGATGTGAGATCCAGGGCAAAGTAGATAAAATTAATTTCTCACTTGTGCATCACATTTTTATGTGAGGGTAACTACTGTGAACTCCTTGAGGATGGACTTCAATAAATATAGCTTTATAGCAGAGCAGTGGCCTTTAATATTCCTGTCTCCAAGTCTACTTTGTAGCCATTACTTGTGTAAATTATAAAAAATGGCAGAAAATGTCAGTAAAATGATGCACTGTGAAATAGTCTTACATAAGAATTACTTTGAAAAAGTAGGTTAAGTCAGTGCAAGCAAGCAACTGTTTATGCAAACATTTTTTCTATTGATTTTCAGGAAAATAGTATGAAAAATTACCCAAGACTGCATGTGCTGTTCAGTGCTAACTAAAAGTATATTTCACTGCTGTTTCTGAAGAAGCCTTGCAGTTAATCAGTTATGTCTTAGAAAAAACAAAATCCACTTTATTAATTTTTGAGAGAGTAACAAGAGAGTCTGGTTATTCTAATTAACAGCTGTCTTCAGGTCTTCCATGAAAAGCTGTGATGTATTACACACATCCACCATCAGCTCAACAACAATTCTGAGGTCCTGAGAACTTACATGCACCACCAGAAGGCATGTAATTTCACTCATACTACAGACCACTCCAAGACACTTGTCACCAACCAAACATTTTATTTGGCTTAATTCACTTACAATTAGTTTTTTTTTTTGTAATACAAAGAAAATGCAATATAAAATATCAAAATAAATAAATGAAAACATTGAGAAAGATAAGTTAAAAATGCAAAAAATTTCTGTTCAAATATTTCAAAGATTTTTTTTTTTGTTTGTCTGGGTTGACCTTATGTATAGAACAGTTTGATCTTTAGAGGAAAGTAGTGCTAAATAGTTTTTAGTACTTTTTTAGCAGTTAAATCAGCAAATTATGTTTTGTTTAGCAGCCTTTTTGCATATATTTTAGAGCCATTTTAAATGAAAAAAATCAGTAGGTAAAAAAATAGCCTAGGTATTTCTAGGGCAGCAACTTTTATTAGAAAATGAAATAGCACCTTGTAACTCTTTCCTTATCTTACAGCATTTAAACAAAGATCTTAAATCTTCATTTGAATAAATGAAGAACCTCAGGAAGCACAGTATATCTGACCTCACCACAGAGGATATTGGCAAGGTGTTTGTAGCTCAGTGAGGTCCTCAACCTCCGTTCAGAGTGACGGAGCTACAGCCATAGAGCCAAGTGATCTCCATGCCCCTTCCATAGCCCAGCCACAGTTGCTCCATTTTATTTAGACATGTGCTGACTTCCAAACTGCCTAACACTGATGTTAGCGATGGGGAGTGAGGGCATTGGAAACACATCACTGTGCCTGTGGTAGCTCTGAGGAAATGGATGTGCAGGCCCTGTGAGTGAGCATGGCAGGATGGAAGGGCCTTTGTCTCTCTGTTGCCAGGGAACTGCCAAACCACAGCCACGACTGAGGTAGTGAGCTGCATATCAGGAACTCAGTAAATCAACCAAGTTACCAGCAGGATCGGGATAATTAGCATATATGAGTGCATCAGTTGAAAGGCTTATTATTTTTTCATGATAATGTGGGTTTATGGTAGTCCTCATGAAATATCATCCAGGATTATTATCTGGAGGTTAAAGTCAAGAACTAGTAACCAACGTATTGTGTTCAAATAAAAAACAATTTGGCCTACATTAGTGATGTATTTCCTTTGTGTTTGACAGAGAAGTCTTGTTTTGTGAACTGTCTTTCTAAGCAGTCCAAAGTTTTGCAAGAGTCAAATATTGCAGCTACAAAATGATAAATTGAGAATCATCAAATTAGCTAAACATCGGAGAGAAAAAGTCTTTGATAGTGGGTGGAAGAAGCCTGGATTTTTAGGGATCAGGAGGACAGAGTTCATTTCTAGATGCATTTTTTTCAAGGTAGGATTAAAAAATATCGTTTCACTAAGAGATTACAAAGTTTTTCACAAAAAGAAAGGCTGTAATTGGAAAAGTTTGCTGTAGTTAATGTCCAAAGAGTAAAGATCATATTTGTTATTACTTCATGCCATCCTCATGACATTAATCAAAGTACAAAAAGAACCTAAATTAACAAGTAAAATCAAAGGAAAAACTGAAAAAAATTTGAATACTAAACAGAAAAATAATGCTAATGTCTTCTGAAGTTTTCTGCCCTCCATTAAAAACTTATGTGCACTCTGTGACCTTTGTTGGTTATTAAAACCCAAGAATTATCAGAAAAAGTGTTACGTGATATCAATTTTACTGTACTGGTCTGCTGAGATAGAACAGGCAACTTTCTCAAGCCAGTTATGGCTTCAGAGATGATCACCATCATCAACTCTGTTGTTAGCTAATTAAATTTTTCTAGTCATTACTGTTTATCATTGGAATCTGACAGAAAGCTTTGAAATCATTAAGCCTATCCTTTTTCTTCAATTGGTTTTGTTCCTGGTCCTGTCAGTCAGATGCTAACATTCATTTGAAACATTAAGGAAAATGATTCCTACTGAAAGATTTGCTGACCTACATAGCTATTGGACAATTTATGAGCTTTGCTCATGAGAATGCTGGAATCTTTTAGTAGAGACATACTGTATACAGTATTTATGTTCTGAAACCATGGAATCTGAAGATGAACTGCACCTGCCAGTATGAGTGCATGAAAGATTTTCTGTCCTTTCACGGTCTCTGGTTCACTAAGTTATTTGTATTACATCTTGGCAGAACAGGTTGAAATATATCTCTAAATCGTGCATATCCAGAACTAAATCTTTGTACTCAAAGAGAAGTAATTTTTGTCAACTTAAGCATAATTTTTGTCAACTTAAGCAGACTTCTAAACTTCTACTAAAAACATGTCACTGTTTTAAAGATTCATTTTTCTTATATAAATTCTTTTAAAAGGCTGTGTTGGGCAGTTATTGAAAGATATAATTGCCTCCTTTCCTAAAATAATTGAATTAATTTTGAAGCCTAGTATGCTTTACCAGAGAATAGCAAGATTTGTTAAAAATGCAATTGCAAACATATTTCAAATACATAAATCAGAAGGAAAGTTTATTGGAAGAAAATCGCACCCATGCTGTGTAATGGTGTAGGTCATCATTCACATATTAAAAAAAGAAAAATACAAAAGAAAAAGATGTGCAGTTGATAATCTATATCCTGCATGTGCCCTAGGAGTTTTTCAAGATGCAATATGGAAACAATCAGAACTTTCTAATATCTTTTCACAACATTTGAGTGTACAAGGTGGAAAATAGAAATGCTTCGGTGCCCTGATAAGAGTAGAATTAATTATGAAAACAATGTTTCTTCTTTATTTCTGTTGCTGCTATACCTTATTGATTTAATGGAGGTATAGTTTCTTGTTATACAATATTATAGTGTGAGAATAGCTGCTTCTGTCTTGTTTGGCACTGTTGTTGCCATGCTGGATGAGTTAGCTGGTGATGGATGGCTTACTCACAGGAAAGCAGTGGATACTTTTGTTAGGTGCCCTTGCATTACAAGACCTTCACACTGTGTTACCACCCACAAGTCAGAGGTACAAACTGCTGAGCTGCTCATCTGTGACTCAGCATTCTGGGTGGGCTCGTTTTCTTTACTTGTGCCCAGAGCACAGAATTAAGCGTGCAGATATCTTGTATCATGATTTACTATATTCACTCTGAACTCCATATTCATTGCTCAGCTAATAATTGATTCTATTTCTTCCTGAACTTTCTAACAATCCTGTACACCCAGTGGCAAAATTCAGTGAAAAGGTCTTGCCGATGCAGCTTCTTTCTTTTTTCCTTTTTTTTTTTCTACTTTTTTTCTCTTCTTCCCAGAAGAACATAATGTTTCATATATCTACTTTAGCTGAAAAGATAATCAAGGATACTGCCACTCAAATGAAATGCTGCTATTCAGCAATAATACAGGAATTTAGTGTGGCATTCTCTGAGTATTTAAAACTGATAGGGTTCTTTTCATTATTCTGTATGGTATTTTGAATATTTAATACCTTTTTAATATCTGTTTTAGAATTCATGATGTAAAGATACAAACAACTGACAGGAATGTTGTATTGCATTGAATTCCTCTTAAGCAAAGTAGCTTTCTCATGGATAATTTAATCCTGCAGATCTTACTCAGGTTTCACATACTAAAAATCCATGCTGATATAAAGAAAAGGGAATATGAAATCCAGAATGTGATCTGTAGTCAGATTTATAATTTAATTAAATTCAAATAGATCTCTTAGCTATTAAGGACTGGATTGCATCATTCCAGCCCATGTCCTGCTTAGTAGCAGTGTGAAATAACTTTGATCCAGAAAGAGTACTTCAGATACATTCAGTATCATATCAAGATTTTACTTTTCATGTCATCATAAGCAGTTTTCCCACATGCAAGAAAAATATTTAGTTGAAGGTACTTGCATGGCACTGTTGCTTGTTCAGATCTCAACTTGGCAATCAAGTTCATCCATTCATAGTAGTCACCACTTTATTTTCATGAGAACTATCACATTTCTGAAGGAGGCACAATATTTTTTGTATCATTGACCTTGCTTGCAGATCTAAGGCAAAAATGGGTTGCCCATTAGACTGTGAAGGTATATGGGATATGTGCTTTAGGGAACCTAGTACTCATTTGAAAGAGTTATGGGAACCCCAATAATGTGTAGTCCTTAAAAGCTGAAATAGCACCTACAAAGCTTAAGACAAAATTGCTGCACTGAACTCAAAATGCTTACTAAAGGCAGCAGGTATTTTAATCTCTGCCTTATAATGGAGAGTTAGAAAAACAGAAGCTGCATGATTTGGCTAAGGTCACTCAGCAGGTCAAAGTGATGTAATAAAATGCAATTAGGAAAGCAGCAGGTGAGGGTAAGAAGCTGCGTCAGGAAATGAAACATGGGATGCATTCTGGGCTGGGATTTGTTCTGAGAACTGAACTCCTTTGTCCACGGTGCAGTTGTACTGTCATCACTTGGTGCCTGCTGGAATTTACCAGGCAATTGGATGAAGCCACAGCAGAATGTGTGTGTATAGGGACCCTACCTACTTGTGCCAGATTTACACTGAAGAAGCCTGTTATTATTCTGTTTGTCCATTTCCTTTAAAACCCCGTTTTTCTGTAGCTGCATCCCCTGTTGCCATGGTAAGTTTCTCATGCTGTTACTCTTTGATGAGCAAGGAAGACATCTCGAAACAGTGATAAGGGCTTGAGATACCTGGTCCTCCCCATAGCACTGAGCACAGTTGGACTGGACCCTAAAAACCTACATAGTCTTAAACTTTATAGTTTAAACCGACAGTTCTAGAAATAACAGAAGTTCTCTTTTAGACCAATTTAGGGATAATTTTAGATTCAGAGTAGTTTGTTTGGGTTTTTCTACTTTGGAGTCTGCTTAGCTAAATTAATGAAAATAAGGCACCTGATTTGTAATATATAGTCAACTAAAAATAACCCTAAGAATATCTTTAAGGATCTAGAAAGCAGATAGGTTTTTTAGTATAAAAACACTTTATACCAGGTTCTTCATCTGGACTTCTTTCAATGACTCATTCTCATTCATAACTCCCACAGATGAAATACAGAAAAAGCTATAAAGTATAACTTGCCATGCCTCTATTTCTCTCATTTTTTCTTGTAAATATACTTTTGGCAGGGCTGGCCATATTTTCTACCTGTAAATGCAGCTGTGTCCACTTCAAATTAAATTTTCTAAGATGGGTATCTCCTCAATCCAAGGATTTTGGTCAAAATGCTAAACAGTTCAGAAAAATAAAATATTTTTAAATAATAAATATTCTGTCAGATCCAGAAAAAGATGTTTGGGGTGCCTGGTGAAGGGTTCAGGAGAAATATGTAGAATAGGCAAAAGCTCTGTCTGTATTAGCAAATTAGACTACCTCAGATTTATCTTCTCAGTGCTTGTATTTTTAATTGCAGTCTTGCCTATTGTACAAGTTGATGTCTGTGGAAATTGTGTTCCCAAATAGGCTCTTAGCCACAGAACCACCGGCGGATGTTCCCAGTGATTGGGAGGGTGTTTAACAGCAAACAGCTGAGTTTGGCTAAAACAGAGGAATGGATTGTATTGTCCTTCAACATCTCTATCAACAGAGTTTTGTGTGAGGGTAGGGCAAATTGCTGAAAGTAAAAGCCTGCTAATGTTGTTTCTTGTTGTCTTGAGATCTTACAAAAACCCTTCGGATCTGACTTTCATCAGAGTTGCAAGCATCATCATCAGCTGTGCCTGTCTGTGTAAAATGCTGTTTAAGGTTAGCTGCAAGCCTTGGCTTTCCCAGGCAATGTAATCATGTTGGATGTTTTATTTTAACTCGGGAATATAATAAACAATTAGTTACACTTATGAGATATTCACATTGTATAACCAAAAATGACACAGCAAACTGTGAAGTTCATAATTTTGTCAAGACAAATTAAAGTTTTGAATAGAGTTCGGACCATTGATAAAGGAAAAACATACTGAATAATGAGGATACAAAATATTGAATAGCTGTTATTTCAGTGCCCTTTCTTATGCAGGAAATCAAGCAGAAAACAAAAGATTAAACTCAGCCATTTTAAACTCAATGGCTGAAACAAAACAAACAAACAAAAACACTAAGAAAGTTTAACTCAGATACTGACTACATCAAAGCTATACATAACAAGACCTGAATATGGGTTTCACTGACCTGTAACTGATATTTGACTAACTTCACAGCGCTTGGCTTACTTTAACTATTTATTTTGCAAGCCTGATATTTATACCCACCTAATAGTTTTCATCAAAGAAAAATGTCTCCAAGTTTATGGAAAGGTTTACACAATTTGCAAACTGAGGTTTCCTGTATCATAAACTTGCTTTGAATATAATGCTCCACTGATCAGGATTTTTTTCTTCTATGTGAAGTTACTTTGGTGTAACACTTGGGGAAACACAGAGCACATTCATCACCTAGCTTCAAATACCTACTTTTGCTGCTGCAAGTACCTAGGGTACCTACACATTCAGTGGAGTGATCTTTGCTTACAGAAAATATTTCGGCGTACCTAAGCCAGATGCTCTAAAACACTCCCTGGATGTACCTTGTCACCGTTGGCTGGCTGAAGAAACTAACTAATGTGTTTAAAAATGCCTCCCTCTCCAGCCTAAACCTTTAATTTTGTCACAATTCATCTATTTTAATAACAACTTATTTTAGTTAGTCTCTCATAGACTTGATTTTGTTAATATTATCAAGAAATTAAACACAACTCCAACCCAACTTGTTCTCACAAGTTCCCGTTCTCATCCATACCAGCACTCACAATTCATTTATTCTGGAAGAATATAATTACTCTGCTGTAGTATCTGCATAAAGAGTGTTGGTGTTCATAAAATTCACCCCCACAAACCCCCTTTTGTATTACATTGCCAAAAGCACACTCATACCACTGTGCATGGACTATGAGCCTTCATCTCAAGTAGGTGATTCAGCTACAGTAAAGTTATTGAGGCAGCACATGATAAATTCGTAGCAGTATAAAAAATTAAGAATTTAGATGAGAAATCTAGGCTAAAATGATAGCTAAAGTTTTATATAGTAACTTTACTAAAACATTCAGAAAGTAAAAAAGAACGAAACCCAAAGTCTAGAAATACCAGTGTTTAGTTTGTTCCTTTGTCTCTTTTTTGCCCTGTTGTTTGCATCATTTTAGAGATCCTAAGGTGGTCACATGCACTCCCATTGTACCTGTGCTTTGCAGGGAACAGGAATGTGTTAGAACTGTATAACAAATTCTATTATCTTTTGTAACTGCTTTATCTTATAGCGTGCAGAATTTGGAAGGTAATGTCTTCCAGAGTTTTCTGTCATCCAAACTATAACTCTGTGTTACAGAGATGCTATATGAAGCTGCATAGGTCTTTTAAGCAAAAAAAAAAATAATGCAACAACTAATTTTATGTTCTTTATTGAATATGTCTGCCCAACTTTATCTTGATTTTCAGATTTTTGGAGCCTTAGGGAAGTACTGTACCTTTTGAATGGTGTTCAGGGAATTGAGAGTGCTCAACATCATTTGCAATAAATCACTGGCTTCTGAAGGACTGGGCCTCAGGTTGAGACTCCACAGCCCTGAGTTCTGGACCTACCATTACCATCCTCTCTAGGATATGCCACCACTCAGACTTACAGTGATCTTCCAGTCTATCAGGTGAGCTGTAGAATTTTTCTATATGGTTTTAGTTTGTGTCAAATGTGAGATAATTAGGTCACTTCAGTCTGCAAAAAATAGGATTATTTTAAACTAGTTCATATTCTGTTTGCCATTGTGAAAGAGCTTATACAGAGATACCTATGGTGCTTGTTACTTTGATGCAGGACAGTTTGATTATGTATCTAAATTCTTAAACTTTTTCTGTCATAAAGAAATACAATAGTTAATCATCTTCCTCACAGAAATAATAAATAAACTATATTTGTGCAGTGTGTTGAACACAGAAATAATTTTTTAAAATGCCAAATGTTTGAAGAAGTTGTCTCCCCTTGGGAGAAGTCAATCCATTAAGACGGTATGTGAAAACCAAATTTTGCAGATTCTGGAGGTTTTTTTGCTCTGTTCTCCACCTGTTCATCTCTTAAAAATACTGATATCTTTATTGAGCTGCTGTGAACATTCACTTATTGAGTTTTATATAGTTCAGTTACTGTGACATTGTTGCTACAAACTATGCACAATGAAAATCTGTTGGAAAGTAAATAAAACAACAGCAGCAACCATTTGGATGAAAAAAAGAAAATAAAAAAGGGTCATACCAGTAGAGTTTAAGAAGATACAAGTATTTAATTCAGTCTTATATCCAGAATGAGTTAGGTCTTTTGGAGAAAAGGGTAGTAAGGGGTCCTGTAGTTAAAGGCTATGTTCTCTTTTATATGCTAAAGAACATAATGTAATTATATTGGGAATTATAAATTTAACATTTCCTAAAACCTTCAAGCTAAATACTGAGCTCATATACATCATATGTCATAGAAAAGTACAATTATTGCCTTTAGTTATTAGAAATGAACTTGTTTCTTCAGCAAAAAACATGTGAAACAAAAGACCATTGTCACTTGTTGTTGGTAGCTAGTGCATCCAGAAGGTTTCAGCTCACAAAAGCAGCATCAATAGCTAATATGGAGTCCTGCTGTAGATGGATACACCTTCATTTGCTACATCCTGGTGCAACTACAGTCTTTCCCTTGTTTCTCTTGACTGCGCACCAGAAAAAAAGACCTGAAGTCTGCCCCGAGGAACAGCATGAAGTCCTCACATGGGACCCCGTTCCCTGTCACCATGAGTTAAAAAAGGAGTGGCCTTTTCTGCCCACACTATTTTTGGTTCTGCTCTTGCAAGTGGTGATAAAAATTTAAACTATGCCCTGGTTTAGATATAGAATTTTTTTTCTGCAGAGAAGGAGCTAAAAGAACATGGCCAGAAGCCATTCAAACCTAACACAACTCTAGACTTGAAAAAAAACTCAGTAGACTTTTCCAAGATTCTTTCTCCTGGCTAGATCTGGAAATAAACCCTAGGTGACAGTATTCACACTCCAGTTTTATGTAGGCTGTGAGTGAGATATAGAAAAGGGTGAAAATATGCCACTTTCTTAAGAGTTTACTTAGATTATATTTATGTGTGTTAACACAGTAAATAGTAATCAAAGGCTCTTAGAAATATTTTTTCATTTATTATTATTTTTGATTTGCATATAGCAAATGAAAGAAGAAGGGGGAAACTGCACTGCATCACACAGCATACTGTTAATCAGGACCAAAATACCTTTCCTTTGAGCCCAAACTCCTAACCATTATACCACATTTCCTAAAATCGCCTACAAGGGGGACTTGGAAGTAGGTGATCATGATTGCCTAAAGAAAATGACATAGTATTCTTAGAAGCTTGAGACTAGTAATTCCTTTTCACTCAGTAACTGCAGTTTTTAATAATTGATAAAATATTTCAGAAGGCTGGAAGACTCTACTTATATTTCTAGAAGATGAACAAAAGTCTGTAGAGGAAGAAAGGGAAGTCTGATTTTTCCTCGCCCTAAGCAAGCCAAAATTTTGTAGCAAAATACTAAGGTTCATCTAATTCCGTTACTTCCTTGCATTTTCTAAGTTTTTTTTGTTTTCCAGCTGAATATATATATGTGTGTGTGTGTATATATATATATATATATTCATATATACTCAGTTCAGGTCTAAAGAACTATTTAACCACTTTGCAGGTATGTGTAAAAAAAACCAAATGAGATGAAATGTCCTCTACTGTTTAGAAAATGTGCCTGAATGCCTAGTGTAGACTGTGTAGCTGTCTTTCAGGTAACTGAGATTGGGCAAAATTAAAAACATTTAAGGAACTAAGTTTTAAATTTCAGTTGTGGGAGTTGCTTTCATTAAAAGCTACAGATTGTGTGTATCATGTCATATCATTAATTGAATTGTGTAGAGCTGAGCACAAGGCATGAGGCGTATGCTTGTCCTTGGAGTTTGAGGTAGGCCTGTTCTGTGCCCAATGCTCTTGTTGTCAAGCAAGAAGTTGAAAAGTGGGCGTGGAGAAGCACAGCCCAATGCACAAGAGCTTTGCTGTGAGCAGACCATTCAAGGCTTCACTTTGAGCTTCTCATGCAGCTCATTTACCTTGTGGAAATTGGCCTATGGAATTTCCCAGAAGTGAATTTACTGTACTTCTGTTACTTTTGCTAATTCTGTCCTCTGATGGCTTTGTTCTTAAATTGGTCCTTCAGTAAAGAAATAGGATTTGCTTAGGAGAAGGCACTTCTGTTGATAACTCTCAACATTTTTAGAAGATAGATTAGACATTTCTCTCTGTATTTGAGCACTGAAGACATACCTTCATTTTCAGAAGTACCAACAGCCTGCAGCTTTCACTAGTCTCAGCTTCGAGTTCTCAAAAACCAGGAGTCATCACTGCCATAAAAGATTTAAATATCCTGACCCAAAACAACTTTTTTGTACTTCTTGTCTTGCATCTTTATACAGATACTGTTGAAATTAATATGTTACAGATTTTTGAGACAGCCAGCTAGTACTAATGAAAGCTTGAGAAGTACTGAAAATGCATATATCACACAAATGTTTCACTATCAGCTGGAATTACAGCTGAAGTGAGCCTCCTTAATTTTTCTAAGAACATCCCTAATGACTGGGATATGTTGCTGTAGTCATGCATTATAATGATGGTCTACAAAATGAGGAGGTAAATTGTGTAAGTATATGCATTTTTCTCAAGATAGGTAGAATTAAATGTTGGAGAATACTCAGCCTGGAGCTGATAGGCATAAGACACTCTGGACCATACTAGTAATAATGAAAGCTCTCAGTTATTCCAAAACCTTACTGGTGAGTTCTGTAGGTGTATATCAGTAACTCTTCTGCAGCATGTAACTTTGGGTGTCTAATCTCTCCTTATAACACTGATACAGAGATAACTATTTAGCTAGGGCTGAATCTAGCCTTTAGGCTGTGTCCTGAACTCTCTTTTCTCTCAAAGTCAAATATTATTTTTAGCTTTTATTGACCTGACCATCTGACTCCACTCAGCATTTGTTTCTGGTCAAATGCACTGCTCCCTGTCTAGGTCTAAACTGACTTACCAAAGAAGTTGTGTTCTTCAGGCATGAAATGGGTTTTTATTACTGAGGCCCATGGTGCAGATCGTTGGAAGTTATGTAATAATACGAGAGGACATATAATTGAAAGGCTGTCAGAAGATAAAAGAGTACCAAGCTTCCCAGGGCATTCACATTGCAGCTCCTGAAGCTGGCTGACAGCGAAAGAGCGATCCAGTGTTCAGTGCCAGCCCCTCTGGATGCAGCACTGCTCCTCCTCGGTGCTGCCTGTTGAAATATCAGAGTCTGCAGCATAGAATTTAATACAGGAGTTTTCCATTTAAGACATTTGCTGCTGCATTTCACAGTTACTTCTAGCTCAACTCACCTGCTGGGGATGCAGTACTTTGTCCTGGAGTAGGCAGGATTGCCTTCATCCTGTTCTTCCCACTGGAGCAGAAAGGAAGTAGAGTGTGAGTACATATGGAGCAATACACAACAAGTGAGTAACTGCAATACAGGCATGTATTATTCTTGGATTTGTTTTAAATGTCAAGCAATAATACATAAGTAGTAAAAGTAAGTCTTTAACTATCCTGACATTCTCCTAAATGTGCAGTAAAACCATAAGAGATGCCTGTATTTACTGCAAATAATAAAACTGGAGCATTACACTAATCAAATTCAAATCAGTTCAACTGCATAATTTTCAGTGAATAGGTGCTTATAAAACACAGAATGAACTCCAGAAGGGAAGGTTCACTGCTTCCTAATCAAAAGGAGTCAGCTTTAAACACCAGCCAGTCAGGTGATAGGCTTGTCATTTCTCAGCTGTGCTCTTGGAGAGAATTTGCCAAGAAGGTTTGACAGCCTTTAAACTTTGCAGAGCTTTTTTTGCCTGTTTCTGAACATTGTGTTGAGCTACAAAAAACTCCTGGGAGACTGGGAGGAGAGGCAGAATAACATTCTATTAAAATATATTTGCTGCAATGAATGTCAACCAGAGTTTATGGTGCGAAAAAACAAGTATTTCCTGAGAAGAAATTTTTACCCCCCTCAGGTCTGATTCTTTCTTGTCTAATGATGTCCAGCTATTCTGGGGGACTGAGGAGTGTCAATGATTAATTGGCTGGGTGTCAGAGAAATGAAGACTCGTAATGCATCATTAAAAGCTAGAAATCAGGGTGTCTGAACTATCAAGGGAAGCTTAAAATTAATATATTAATGCTATGTACAATTAACAGCCTAAGTCAGAAATCATTTGCTTTCATAATTTAGAACAATGGCAGCTCTCCAGTGAAAATGTATTTACAATAGTTTTACATTGCTTTCTAGTGGCTTAGTACAAAAGGAAGAGACAAAAATTAATATGCACCAAGGCAGTTAAAGAGAAACCTGTCTTTGAATTGTTCTTTCATTTTAATCAGCGTGAGTTCTGCTAAATAGGGAAAAGAATTATGAGTATGAGGCTAGCATCTAGGTTACTGAGGGCAAATCACTCTCAGGGGAATAAGTTTGCAATCTGAGGAACAGAGTCTGAGCTGTGCATGACTTGGGATGAACAGGTCTTCTCTGTTTTAACCCAGCATGAACATCGATTGCAAGGCAGCCAGCCTCAAGTCCCTCAACCAGCTTGCCCCACATGTAGCTCTGTTCTTCCCTCCAAAGGCAATTATAACACTGTGCTAGAAGAATTTTTCAGTGTTGTCTATTTCTATTTTCCAGTGTCTTTCTAATGTCATTCTAGTGTTTTCTATTTCACATCCTCAACTGTGGGACCACATACATGTTTTAGGAATTTTTGGTATTGGTTGAAGTCCCATTAAGCTTCTTAAATACTTAAATGGCTTCTTGGAGGGATTTTGTTGGATTTTTTTTCTTCTAACTTAGGTTATAAAATAGCACCATAAACATTAATTGAAGAGCCATTAAGCAGTAGGGCTGTTTGTTTTGGGTTGATAGAGGACATAAAACTTCATACCCTGTGGTGGAAAACAATTAGATCTGATGATGAACACGCTATTAAATACACCATTACCAGACTTCTATCAGTTTAACTTTAGAAAATGGCAACCAGCTGTAGTCAAAGCATACACAAATGATAGAAAGTCATATTTTAACTGTCATGTCATAGCTTGTTATAAATATTGTCATTTCTAATGTTTTATGCTAATGACAGTGACTAATAGTAGTCATTACCTCTGTTCATTCTCATAAAAATTTCCTCTAGAGAGTATGATCACAGCTAGAATACTGTTTAAAATTAGATTTTGTTTTTCCAAAATAGATAACATAAAAAATATTTAAATACCAAGAGGTTGGCTAACTTATTTTATTTTGTGTTGTGTTCAACAACTACAGGTTTTGTTAATTGTGCCATAAGTTGAACAGATATCCCTTTCAGAAACGTTTTTGGCATGCTAGCATGTGTTATGTCTTCTTATGGTTTCAGAACAGTGGAATAAAAGGTGAATCTCACAGAAGCCATAAAAAAGTCTGATGCTACCCCTATAGAGGCTTAATATTAAGAACATTGAATTTTCTCATCCATTTCTTATTTCAGTTATGAATTCTGCTTACTTGACAGGTACAGAGTACTTCATTATGTGCACGAACAGAAATGCTTAAATGGATGAAGCAGCTATTTACGTCTGATAGGAGCTAAGTGGGACATTAAATTAATGCCAAACAAGTGAGTGCTCATTTTAGTTTTGTTATAAATGGCTGCAGCACAGCAGTAATGTGTTGACTCTTATGTGCTGACAAGTTCTATATTTCTTACAAACTTCCCTTAGAGCTCATAGTGGAAAGACAAATTCACACTCTGCATGATGAAATTAGCAGCAGATGCATTAATAATTGAATAAGGATCTCTGGAGACACACCACAGTTCAGAAAGAGAGTTTTTGACTGGCTGGCTTAAGTAGAGGCTTCTGTTCTTATATATATGCACTTACATAAGCCCTAAGTTAAGAGCTGCTGCCTGTATGTAGCCTTTGATATCAAATCCACTTCCTGCTCTTAGAAGACTTTGCATAGTTACATTGGACAGGTCCATGAGCAGACTGACAACCAGTAATCTGGGCAGCACGTGGCCTTGCTCATGCTCCTTCTCTCTGACTGTTCTTAAATTTCAAGGCAAACTGAACACAGTTGCTTTGGAAATCGTCTCCAGAAAATGAGTGGGATATGAGTGACTGGAAGACTTTCACTGTATGCCAGCCAGACCCTTGTCATGGACCTCCATTTCTGTAGGGTTGAAAGTTTCCTGAAGTGCAAATCCCCGCTTCTCTCACAGAAGGATAAGGATACTATACTGCCATCTTCCTTTCCAGAAATCGTGATGTCCTTTTATTTAACCCAGGTTTATTTAACCCAGGTTTGAGAGGGAAGGAATTTCACAGGATCACAAAGAGACCACAGTTAGTCACCTGATCCTACTTCCCTTCTCAAGAAGGCCCATCCTAGAGCACATTGCACAGGCTTGTGTCCAGACAATTCTTTCATATCTCCGGGATGGGAGACTCCACAACCTCTCTGGACAATTTGTTCCACTGCTCAGTCACTGCAAAAAGTTTAAAGATTTAAAAGAATAAAGGAATTCTTCCTCATATTCTTCATATTCCTGTGCATCAGTTTCTGCCGATTGTGTCTTGTCCTATTGCTCAGCACCACTGAGCACAGCCTGGAAACACCCTCTTGACCACCCTCCCTTCAGATACTAATAGACACTGATGAGTTCCCCTCTCAGTTGTCTCTTCTCAAGGCTCAACAGGCCCAGTTCCCTCAGCCTTTCCTTGTAAGAGAGATGCTCCAATCCCTTAATCGTCTTTGTTTCCCTCCACTGGACCCACACCAGGAGCTCCCTGTCTCTCTAATCCTGAGGAGCCCAGAACTGTACACAGCACTCCAGATGTGGCCTCACCAGGGCTGAGTAGAGGGACAGGATCACCTCTCTCAACCTGCTGGCAATGCTCTTCCTGATGAACCCCAGAATACCATCAGCCTTCTGGGCCACAAGGGTACACTGCCAGCTCAATTTGTGTCTTTTGGACAATAGCAAAGAAAGCAAGGAACTTATACCAGAAAAATAACTCTGCTTTTTAAAGATACCACCAAGTCTATGATGTAATTTTTAATAGTTACTTTGTAATCACACCAAGTAATATTATGCTCAGAGGATATTGACAAGATAGCATATTTCATCCACAGCAATACTATTGGAGCAAATTCTTCTTTAAAATCAGAACTTTATTGCACTAGTGCCAAGAGAGTAATAGTAATTTGAATAGTCTAAAAATTTGAAGAAAAGTTTGAAGAAAGCCAAGATTTAGCACAGTGTTACTAGATTAACTCCACAGAGCTCTCCTAACTCTCCTAACTTCAGTCACTGGTTTTGAGCACAGGTTGAATTGACTTCTGTATTTTGCTTTCCTTCAGATTATTTTATAAATCTCAGGATCTGTAAGAAAAACTTACCTTCAAAATATCTATCAGTGTATTTTCTGGAGTTTCATCAGCTAAAGAAAAGCTAATTCTAATCTTAGATTTTAAATATATTGCATAAGCTACAATATGATTTAATAAAGTGGTACTGTCTTAAAAGCAGTACTCAAGATTCAATTGGCTTTAAAACAATGCTTCAATTCCTTCTATTTAGAGATGCAATTCTTTTTATTCAATAAAAGTGAATATGTTATTTATTCAGTAAGAGTTTGGTATGAATCTCATCATAATGGAAATATGGAATTTGAGATCTTTTTAGTATGAGGAACATTTAAACAGTTTCTGTTGTCACTTGAAATAAGAGTAAAGTCCCAGAGATTTATATTTGTATAATGAAGTATCATCTCAATCTAAATACTCTGAAACATCTCACAAGTGACTCAGCTGAAGAAAGAACAGTACATATTTTTGCTTTGTGATATTGAACCACAATGCAGATATTAAGACATCAGAGACAAACAGGTGAAGGAATAAGCATAACAAAATAATACCCTGGTTTCAGCATCACATCTTCTTTTGGAGTGTTTGGAACAAAGATGTGAAAATTGGATTTATCTAAACGTTTTTAGTAAATAGAGGTACCATTTCACAATTATTAATTTCCATTTGATTCAAACATGTATAATAATGTTTCATTGCTGTTTAAAAAAAGTAATCTTACCATCATCTGAGATTTTAAGGAAAAGACTAAGTACTTGAACAAGGTCATGAACTTCTAGATGAGAGGAATATAAATGAGTTACACAGACCAAAGAGGAATAAAGAAACTGTATTGATGGGGGCAGGGGGAGAGAGATCACGAGTCATTAACTATGGCTTTATGCTTCACATCTCTCTACAGTGGATTTAATCCTATTAAATGATTTCCATTCACTCTGTTATTTCTTTGGAATAAGATCCTAAGTATTTTCCAGGTTAGAAGTGAGTATTATGTAATCCAATAACTTTTGTGCCTATTGTTAGCATATATAAGGCACATCAGTGTTACCAATGTTTATTTTTAATATCTGAAGTAATCACCAAATTGCACAACTCTGGCAGTTATGACTCCTGTAAAAGGGACGAGGCATTTCTAAAGCCTTCTAGTGAGTGAATAAACCAATGGGTTTGATCCATGTTTTGCCGGTCACTGGATGTTCAAAACAGCAAAGCAAATTAAAAGAACTCCTTTTCTTTTTCTATCACAGTAATTTGGCAGTTGAGTATATGAGCATTTGCTAATACAAAAGCTATTGAGGAAGATATGGGAAGGAATTTCTATTTCAATTTGCATTTCAAATCACAGCTCTCCTTGAAATCTGATTTCATTTTAAAAGGTATCTTGAGCACCAAATTTTTGTCTCTTGGTGAGTTCCAATCAGACAAATCCACTTAAATTGAAAACAGAGTTTTCTAATTGTCATCCTGTAACCTCAGCCTGAAGATGAAGTAGCTATATTTTGATTTATGCCTCATCACTACTACTGATGTTTCTGCAGGCCATAATTTTTTTCCCTTTGTACACTCCCCTTCTGCCTTCGTAGTCTTCCTCAGTTGTCCCTTTCTGTTATTGTTATTGTTGTTGTTATTGTTGTTGTTATTACCTCTTTCAATATTTGCTCAACTATTGTTTAGGTGCATCCTTTTTTTGGAATAAGTTGGGAAATCTAATAGTACTCCATGCACCTATTTGTTCTTTTCTACAAATTATCCAGAAGAATAAATTGTTCCTTTAACTCAATATGTGAAATAAGGGAGTGAAAAAAGAACAAAACCTTTTTTTTTTTTACATATTTTTCTGAACTTGAACACAGTTGTGGAGAAACTGTTATATGTTACACCCTCCATAAGTACTCTGAGAGAGCACAACTGAAGCAGAGTAAGATGCTGCACCAGCAAATGATCACAGAATATCAGTTCTTTCATCAGGAGCTCTTGGGATGACAGGCTAAGCATGGACCGTGTCCATACAGAGTCCTTGTCTACCGAGTTCAAGCAAAACAAGTATACAGGGTTGAAGTCACTGTGCATTTCCAGATTATCCTCTGAGAGCTGTGATAGCTGTGCTGAGTTGGCAGGGCCAAAAATTTGACAGAATTCTCCACAGAATGTATTGGATTTCTTTGTAGCCCACTCTGAGAAGCAGAAGGTCAGGTGTTTCCATGTATTCTCTATAAACCTTCTTTGAATTTAAAAAATTGGATAGGGTGCCAATAACACAGAATGATCCAAGCTTTTGGATAAAATTATACCTCTTCATTCATCCCAGTAAGTAATATCATGATTCTACTTCTGCTATTTGAGAAGTAGGATGTATTTTTTTTAATGTCCCATATGAGAAGTGCAGCCTTTTCTGATCACAGACAAAGCTGGGTATTTTTACCAGCTTTTCCCTTTTATTTTCCAGTCTACTGAAAGAGACTTTAATCTCCCATCATGTTTTTTCTTGGTTTCCTAACATTCATCAATCCAATTAGTGTTGTCAGCTTTCTTGCTTCCCTTCTGTCTCTCTGATAATGCAGATAATGCATAAGGTATCTCCTGACAGGAATAAAAATGTCTGGTTTGAACTTCCCTATGCAAAAATGTCTAAAATTGGGCATTAACTTAACATCTGCAGTTCCAAAGTGTTCCATATTGCACAGTGGACATTTAAATTTCCATTAAAAAATAGGACTTCAAGGCCTCTTTTAGGAGCAGATTTCCCCCTGCTGAAACAGTAAACTCACTATTGTCTTTCAGAGACTCTGGAAATGCCTCTCTCCCAGACAGCTGCAGTTTCATGTCCTTTCTGTTACCTACCTTTGATAATCACAGCTCCTGTGTTGATATGAGATTTGTACAGAGGTTTTTGCAACCTAAAAATGCCAGTCTTTAATGGACTGTGAAAAAAATTAAGAAGACAGAACCATACACAGTATAAATAAATTTTGGTTACAGTCCTAATCCAAGATGGAAATTCAATTCATGCACTTTCATCTTCCTGTAAAGTAATATTTTATACTCATTTCCGTAGTTATGTTTGTATGCTCTCAATGTCTTCTCTAATGTACTTCTAAACTTGTCATTTTAAGATATAAAACCTTTTTGAACATAGATGGTACAGTAAAGACTTTTGAAAGATAATTGCAAGTTCAAAGACTTCAGTTAAGGCAGCAGTTCCTCAGTACTGGATCTTCTTAGTTAGTCACTAGATAAATGCACTAAGAAAGTTAGAAAGGCTGGAATTTCAAGATGGAGGTTGGAAACACAAAGCAAGATGGAATACTTTTTTTCTCTGAAAATTAAAAAGCTGTGTGTCTTGGATGCTGCCAAGCATGGACAGCTGAAATTTAGGCAAGGAACAAGGATATTGTGCTTGCGTAACAGTGCTTGCATAGAAATTACCCATAAAGACCCAAGGACTACAAGGTGCTTCACAATCAGGTGACAACACAGATTTAAAGGGATGACTTGGAGCAGCTCCTGAAAACCCCTGTGCCCAGACGTGAGCAGAAAGCTGGATGTTAGCACAGAAAGTTCCCTTGTCTGGGCAACAGATTTTGCACTCTCTATAGCTTTAACAGCAAACTTACATGAAGTTAAAGCCTTAAAAGTGAATCTATCTTTTGGCTTATTTGTTTCCTTTTAAGCAATAGTCAAGAAAAGGCTGGCAATTTTCCATAGTATTGAAACAGGCCTCAAATTATTAGTGTTTATATAATTAAGAAACAACACAGGTTGGAATCATACTCTTGTATGGGTTAAAAACTAAAATGATCAGCATGAAGCACCCTCATCTCTCAGTAAATGGAGCACAGATAAAGATTATGTGTGTTGGCACTGTGCTATATAATCATCTTCTACTTTAGCCTGGGGAGTTGGTGGAATAAGCAGTTACACTGCTAAACAGAGGAGTTCTTTCAGATTGTGGTATGAACCCAGAAAGAGATGGCCTGTTGGATAACCAGTGCTAAATCTAAGCTAAGGTTATCTAAGCTAAGCAAATGTAGTGATAGGTTACCCAGGAGTAATAATGGCCAACAAAGAAAGTTCATCCCCAGTCTTAGGAATCTGATATCTCATTTTTGTCTCAAAGGGGAAGCATTTACAACTTGATTTTTTTTAATAAGATGTCACATTGCTCTAGAATTTTTCTCTGTGTTAAATGTACAGAACAGAATTCAACATTAGGGTTCCTCTAAAAGACTAAAGTGGGGTTTGCCATGTTCATTCTTATTGAGGGATTAGGGAGTAATGTTTTCACCAGAATTATGGTTGTTAATTGCACATAAATACATATTCGTGACATGTATTAGAAGCATTTCAGTTCAGTGCTTATGAGGAATTAGGCATAGTGATTTGTTCATTTGGCATTTCTAAAAAAAGTTGGTTTTCTCTGAGATGTTCTGCTTTTGCTTGTTTCTAAATTAAATTAATAATAAAATTATCATCTACAGAGAGCACTGACAGTTCAGCCACTAGAATTTTTCAAGTATTTTAGGTACAGATTAAAGCAGACTATTGGGATATAAATCAATCTAATATTGTAATTGCCTTTCCCACTCAATTGTTTACTGTTTCTTGGACATCAGTTACGCATTCAAGCAGATGTTTCTTTCAGGGATGGACACAATGGCCATCTAGATATTTTCTATGAATCCAGTGAATTTAAAATCAAGGAATATAAATTAGTATCCAGAGTTCTGAAGTACAACTTTCTGCATTTTGTCAAAACGCAGGTTGTATATTGGTATATTTCTCAGTGGCCCATTTTAATATAATCTCTGAGATGTCTTGTCTTTTCAGCTCTATCCTGTTTATATTTTTGTGCACTTCCTATTTTGACATCTCACTTTGAGTCATATTCCTATATTCTAATTAAAGTGTATTCAGCATCAATATTTATATGAATACCAAGTTATGCAATATTAGCCTTTTATTATTCCTATTGCTTTTTATCATAATCTCATCTAGCTTTTTAACTCCTCCCAATTGACCCTGGTCCAGAGAGATATTTAAGATAGGACAATACTGACATAGTCAGAAAGCAAGATTTTTTGTAATGACTGGGTGATTAATTGGTAGTTGAATGGAAAATATTTTGACTATTTTGGTACTCTGAGTTTGTCTGTGAAATCAGGAAGAGTTATCTCTGCAGAACAGGGTGCAAGGACTGTGAGACTTTTGCAGGCTCTTCTAATGCATCATATAATGACAAGGCTGAAAAAAATCCTGAATTAAATACAAAAATGTAATCTTTGTTTTCTATGTATCTGCTGTTCTTGTGCTCTAGATATCTTTCTTAGAATTTCTACTTGCCCTATGTCCCAGAAATATTTTCTGTAATATTGTATTTTGTTTAGCATTATCATAAATATACTTTTGAGTAAAAACCACTTATTTTGTAAATGTTTGTGAACTGTTGAAAATCATTCAGCTCATCCCAGTATCTGTGGATTCAGCTGGAAGAATGAGATAAGCATAACATTATGATGGCAAATAATTCACTTAAAGAATACAATGTATATGCTTCAGAGGTACAGATACCTCAGTAGAATCCTGCATGTTTCTGCCCTGTCAACAAAAAGGCAGGTATTTCCATCACATGGAAATTGGTTGGCACAACTAGTTCTCTGTGAGAACTGGAAAAAGGGACAGCATGATTGATTTCGACAAGGGCAAGAGGAGAGTGAAGGGCAATGCAACGAAATGTAATAATATATTTAGGCATATCATTAAAAATATTTGAATGATCCTTATCCAAGAAAAGGACAGCTAAGAGTGATAGATGTAATAACTGTGTGAAATAAACATGAGGACTTGTTTAAGCTTTTTACTAAAACCACAAAAGGTTGACTTACCATAAACTATAAAAGATGTAATCAAATCATCGGCCTTTACGAATTGCCTATTGCGGTTTCTGAGATACTCCTTTCTCTCCCAGTACTCTGATTAATTGTGTACAACTCCAGGAATTGATACCTGCAAGGAAGTTCCAATGTCAGACAGACAAAGAAAGTAAAATATAAAGAAAAGTCATATCTTACTACAGTGAGAAATCCTGTTCACCTCAGTGGGTCTCATCATCAGTGTATAGGTGGTAAGATCTGTCTCTAAAATGACACTGTGCTAAATATGAGAGTACAGCAGACAGTTTAATAAATGGGCTACATCAAGTTAGTTCAAAGGTGTTCTGTGGAGCATAGTCTGTGTACCGATAAAAATCTCCACAATTTTTATTAATTCCATTAAAGTAGCACGCTACCTCCAAATATTTATAGAGATCAAGCAGACTCACTTCAGGACAAGTCCTTCATACATACCACAGGGACCTTTCCTGAAATGTAAACAGTTGGCATCTGCTGAACCATAATCCCTAAATCAGAAACACAAATGTTTGGATTAACAAAAAATGGAAAGCCTTATTCTTTGTTGTTGATCTCCTGTACACATTTTTTCACTTTTGGTGTTGTGTGCATGACCAGCATTCTTTATTCAGGACTGGAAATGCAGTGGCTTTTTGGCATAGTGAACACAAAGGACAGTGGCGATTAAATTCAAGCCAGCACAAACCCTCAGTAATGTTCACTGACTTCAGAAGATTTGAAATCCAGCCTTCAGTTCAATGCTACACATGATGCAGTATGAAGCAACTGAGATTTGATACTCTTAAGAATCAGATAAATAAAAGGATATTAATTTTACCCCTTTTAAAGAGTATCTGATACAGGAGGAACTCAAGGAAATATAAAATATAAGCTTGTGAGCACCATCATTCAAATCTATTTGGTTTCATACACAGAGCATTTTAGCATCCCACTGCACCAGGGACTGTGTCCAAGAACTGTTAAGTGAAAACACTTAACACACTCGGAATTGCTGTCATATGTACAGTGCACATATATGTAATACAGAATGAGTATGTAGAGAATATTCCATTGTACAAACTAAAGCTGTAATAATGAGCAAACGGCTTTAATTGGAATGCTGAGGGAATGAAATTTGAAATTATTTTCCAAAGTAATCTTTTTGGATACTGGTTTTTTGTTGTTGTTGTTGTTGTTTTTTCTTCAAGAGATTAAGTACACAGCTGTTGAAAAGCACTGAAAAGTTGGAGAAGAATGAGAATGGAGCTGCAGGTGTTGGCACTGCGAGCCAGGGGCACAAGCAGTGATCTTGGAATGTCTGCCTTTTCTGGTTTGTGCTGTGGTTTTAGGCTTTATGGATCCCAGTAGGACGAGCCATGATCAAGCTGGGATTTCATGGATTTCAGTCTTTCTCTTCCCAAGCCACACTCCAGCCACTGCTTCCAGCCTTATGCCAGGGTCTCCAAAAGTTGTTGGAGCTTCTCTAGGTCCATAGCAGGGGATGGAAGAACTAAGTGCTCCAGGTCAGCCTACCTGGTGAGAGGGTTTCCTGCAGCCTCTGCTCCTAAACGTAGAGGATTGGTAACTGCACATTGGATCTGGCAGTGACATCTCTGAGCCAGCACCTCTTCGGAGCTTGAGATGCTCACCAGCTGTTGCCGTTGGCAAGAAGACAGGGAAGCAGTCACATTGCCACTAAATTCTGCCTAGCTTTACACACACTTGTGACAGGTACTCAGTGTGCAGACATGTTTTTTCTTTCTGCATTTCACAACTCTTTGGCTGGGAAGTAAATTCTAAGTTTCAGGGAAGACTGGAATTGTCCACATAAAAAGAGTTTGATGCCTTGAAATTGCTACAAAACAATAAAAAATAAAATCAGTAAAATACCCCTAAGTGCAATTTTAATTGTTTTAATAAGTTCTTTCATGTTCTATTTTCATGTTATTAATTTCTGGACAGAGTAAACTTCATTATACTCTGTAAGAAGAAGGGAAGGCTTTCAAATAAGGTTGCATATTGAATTTTAGGTCTGTGCATTAGAATTTTCATATGACTTCAAAATTTTCAAAATAATTACTTTTTGCCATGCAAACATGAAGGGTTTACCTTCATTCCTACTCTGTCATAACACATCCAAAATTCTTGGCAGTATAAAAATGTGCCCTGAAACCTATTGTCAATATTCACCTGTTTCCCTTTTTATAAGAGAATGTGATTTTACCAGACATCCCTGTAATCCTGGGGTAAAGGAAAGTAGCTCTTGCCATGTTAAATTATGACCTGTGTAAATTTCAGCTGTTGGGGATCTAGTCTGTGCCTCTAACAGGAGGAAAAGCTGTTTTCAGTGGTTATGACTTCTAATGTTAATAATGCAAAATAACTGATATACTGATATCATTCAGGGAAAATCTAGTTCTTCTGCATCCTTGCTATTGCTGGGAAGGTCTTAGAAAACAACATAAAGTCATATTATGTTATGGCAATCACCTTGACACTAGAATTGACATAGTGCAATGCATTTGTATTTATAGTTTGTACAGTAGCACATTTCACCCTTGCTTTTATTATTCTGCTATCATGTAATTCATATCTTTCCAGATTTTTGTCACCCTGAGTTACTTATTCACCTGAGCAAGGCCATAAAAATAAGGTCTGAAATAAACGTAAGAGTTGAGAATGCTGCTCTGGTTGTGGGTGTCTGTATCTGCACATATCCATATGCCATCCTGGACTGGCAAGCAGGACACAAATGTTAATGAAAAAAACACCTTTGATTTCTGATCTGAGAGATTGTCTGTGACAGCCACAATACTGACATAGAGAATCTCAAACCTTGGCTTCATCTCTGTTGCAGAATGTAATATTCTGTGCCCAGAAAAAAAAGAATTCTTTCTAATTTCACAAAATTCAAAATATGGTCAATCACAGCTACCATTATTAGGAACTGTTCAGCGTTCTTACCTTGTCATTCTTGTTGTTTGTATTTTTATTTGTGAATATATAAAAAGCCAGATTTAAAAAAAATGCAAATAATTTTTGTAGAAATACAAATATACCTTGGAATTTTTAATCATTTGCATTTTAAGTAGCCAAGTTTACTTCATCATTGTTGTGCAGTTTGACCACCTGTATTCATAAGGTGTTAACCTGCAAGCCACTTTGCCGAGCACTGCAAGGTTAACAAATACCCTGCAGGAATTAAAAGGCTTGTCTTTTATCAAAAAGGGTCGATGATTAAGGACTGCTTCATTGCTTACAAAAAAAAAAAAAAAAAAAAAAAAAAAAAAAAAAAAAAAAAACTAAAGGAAATCATCATGAAATAAAAGCAAATACGAGGGTCTAATGCCTCTCCAACCAAGCATGAAGTGGGATTTGGAGAATTGAATCGTAAGATACTTGCTTGAAATCTGACTTCAAAAAACAATTGAATATGTAAATATTTTCCTGCTACTAGGAAAATATTCCAGCTACCAGAAAAGCTGATTCCTACAGGATACATATATAGTTAATGTCTTAAGAGAAGAGACTCAGCTACTTAATTTTTGCAAAAATAGTAAGACTTTCTCAAAAAAACCAAGACTTTAAAAAGCAGAAAAGAAACCAGGAAAAAAAAAAAAAAAAAAAAAAAAAAANAAAAAAAAAAAAAAAAAAAAAAAAAAAAAAAAAAAAGGAAAATAAGAAAAACCTTAATGTTACAATCCATTGAGAAAATTAAATTAGTTATCATGGATTTGTCTTATTGGTAAAATATTTGGGGACACAAAAAGTTTCATAAACACAATGAGATCTTCTGTCATGTAAAATCCTTATCCTTTCGTCAAAGCCCTGTCAAGAAAACTAGGTTAACTACCCAAATTTTATTTTTCAAAGTAAAAGACAGAATGTTCTGAAAATCAAGCTGTGACTAGTTAATGCTGTCAAAATAACATGTCAATTTTACACACTTGTTCAGTTAGACTTCACTCTTTCTTCCTTCTCATTTTAAATGATGTTTCTTCGTTTGTTATTCTCTGGGCCCTTTTTTCAGAGTCCCGTGGACACTAAACATAAAATCAATGATGCTGAAGTTTATGTAGGCTTAATACTGGGATGAAAAATGAAGGTGCCTGGTCCTGCTGTCAATAAAGTGTATTTGTGTAGTTCTCCATGTAGCACTTTGAATAGGGTGAGTGACAGCAATCTCCATCTGAGAAAAGGAAGGACCTTATGTCTCCACTGTATGGGTGGCTGGTTTTATAAGAGCCCAAAACAAAACACTGATGATCCTTAAACAGATTCAGATGTAGACAGGCAAAGTAGCCATGCGCTGTGCTGGGACATTCCTGTCTTTTTTCCATGTGCTGGTCCTTCTAGGAAAGCGTGCCAAGGATTGCAGTTTATCAAGGAAGAGGAGAAATGTTTTCTCCAAGAAATCTTAGGATTCAGTAGGAAGATCTCATGGTTCCTGTAGTCACTTGAGGTTAGATTATGGTAATTAGTTCACACATGTAGTCTTTAGTGCCTCCAATAAGAATGTCCTCAAAGGCAACCAAAGGCAGAACAGGACAGCTGATGCTGATGTGCCACACCATTAGTTCAAATATGTAGACACTAAAAAAGGTCATAAATTCACATTTTGGTCACTTTATGTGTGTGTGCGTTGCCTGGCTAACCACCTGTGCATCCATAAGGATACTAGATCTCTGAAAGGATCTTAAATTGCCTGCTTTGGCTTTGCTACTTCCTTTTGATATTGAGCTGTCTATATGAATTGAAAGTGAGAAAATAGTTAATACAGTATCTATTCATCATAAACCCTTCCTGTCTGATGACTTGCCTTTTCCTGGGATCCAGCATTGTTGCAGATCCCAACTGGTATAACCTGCAGCTACAACTACTTCCTGGAGTTCAGCTTCTTTTCTAAGGAAATGTACTTTTCCTTAATACTGATGTTCAGGCTCAGGAAAAAAATGTATCTGAGGAAGAATGTTATACATGGAACTTCAGGCTCTTGCTCTTCTTGATGATACTTATCTGTTTTTCCTACAGAGAATCATATGACTTGTTACCTGTCATTGCATCCCCATGTTCATCTCTTAATACTTGTCAGTATGAGACACACCACTTAAAAGAAATCTGCTGCCCAGACTGGGCGATTTCCTTGTTACAAGAATATATTTTTTTCTTATTGTGTCTTTTGATTTTATAAGTGCTAACAGATTCTTACCTGGTGCTTTTAAAATGCTTACTGTGATCCACAGACAGAAAAGGTAAACAACAGCTAAGCAGTTGGTCTGACAGGTAGTGCAGTCCCTCAGGAGGCATTCATAACATCCACACCAATGCTGAGTTATTCTCTCTCAGGAGCACCATTTTCAGTTATTTCATCACCACCAAGTGTGTCTGTAATTCTGTAGCATCAGTCCCAAGGCTGGCCAGTTGTCCTCAGTTTAAACTTCCAGTTTAAAGTCCCATTAATATGGTCACTTACAGATAAAAGAATTAAACTGTGAACACAATGGAGCAGTGTATTAACTTACCTTTAATTGTATACAAAGGGACAGCTTGCGTCTAATTTTTTGTTTAGATTAATAATTCATTTTGGTTTAAGTATGTTTTGATCCTGAGTTATTCAGAAAAATAATGATTTTGAGAAGAACACGGTGTCATTATAGATGTAAGTTGGATATGAACTATGAATGGGATGCTATTTGATGACAAATGTAATCTTTGTAAGAGTAAATAGGTAAATAATATTCATAAATTGGCACTTTTTTCACATTTGTCAAATTTACTGGAAAGCCATGCAACCTTATGGTTTGTTGAAAAAGGTATGGAAAGTCAAAAAGAGCTACAGAAAATAATTCTGAAAATAAAATAAAAAATACAGGAAAATGTACCAACAGTGAAATACTGAATAAATTCTTACTTATTAATTCAGTCAAGAAAAGACTGAAAAGTAACTTGGCTACACCCTTCAGGTACCTACAGGCAAAAAGTATTCCTGACAGTAAAGAGCCCTCTAATTTAGGAGGAAGGAATGTGTAATTAGCTGGAGCCAAGAATTCCAGTCTGTTCCCTCATCACCAAATTAACAATGAGAGCTTTCAACCATTAGAGCCATCTGGGTCTCTTAGAAAGATATGCTACATCTCATTCAGAAGCTGTAGAGTTGAATAGATAACATTTTGGGACCACACAGGAGGTTAGACTAGAAAATAATGCATCGTTTCTTCTGCCCTTAGTATCTATTTCTGAGTCTAAATAGGAATGAATAAGGCTAACAGAATCTGGCCCTCAGTCATATATATTTTATCATTTAATTACATTTCCATTTGAGGATTATAATTTAGTTCTCTTATAACTTCACCTCTGAAACTTTTCTACAGGATACCAGAAATAGAGTCTTTCTTATTCTCATAATTAAACTTTGAACCAAATAAAAGTTCTTCAGCTTGCGACTCTAAATTAGCATGTAAAAAATTTAAACAAACACTATTTCAGCTTCTTTGTTATGAATGAACACAGCAATCATATAGCACATGAACAAAGTGTTAATACCTGTTATAGCCCTTGAGCTATACAAGTGTGTGGTTTTGTTTTGATCATGCTTGATATGCTATGTCTTGATCTTATTTCATTCTGTTTCTACAGGTTAGTGAGACTTTAATCAAGGAAAAAAAAATCTAATGAACAGTAATTTGAAACACAGCATTTGGAAAGGTCACAATGGTACATTACATTCTTATTATCCAAAAGAACAGATGAGTTTAATATCCTGGCAGCATTTTCCTGTGAAGAAGATATTAAACAAGAACTGAAAATGGCACAAGGTTCTCGCTTCCTTTTCTATGACAAAGATTGTAACAAGATGATGGAACTACACAGAATAAATCCCTTTCTGCTTTAATGGTCCGACTGTGGATTCTGTCTAAATTTCAAAAACCTAAGCCAAGCAGAGAGCCAGCATGCATGCTATTTGTTTCAATTCTTTTACAACACACTTTCTTGCTTATATGACTCATTTTCCATTAATATTTTCTAGTCTTAAACATGGGAAGATATGTTAACAGAAGGTGCACAGTACACCCAAGTTTTGCCACATAATGTGTTGAACTGCAACAGATAATGCTCTGCATCAGCACTGCTGAAAATACAGATTTTTCCAGCTTCTCTTTGAATAACCTAAGAACAGAGATAATGTATTCCAACACACAACACATTGCATGTGTCCTGCTTTGGAGAGTCTCTGAAGGTATGGAACTCTTTGAAGGCAAAGGAATTTGCAGTATATCCAATAGGCTGTTTTAATTTAAGAATTGTCAGAATTTCCTACCTTAAAGTGTTATCTGCATGAAGACTCTTGCTTTATAGGTCTAAGGGGAGAAAAAAATCTTCTGGAGCTGGATGTTGTATTTTAACACTAAAATACACCATGAGGGTCCTCATGTTAAATGTTATTATGGCAACTGAACAAGTGCTGTGCTTAAAAATGAAAAAATTAGGTATATAGCATGCCACTGTACTAGTTACTTATATGGAGTCCTCATGAGATATGATAAATCTGGTATTACGTAAGAATGTAACAAGTTAGATTTTAAATATATTAATAATTATTAAAACATTTTATATTGTTCCAAAGATAAAAAAAAAAAAAAGTCTTCAAGTATTACTGGCTGAAGTAGACCTACATGGGTTTGCACAAGCTCACAATTAGAAATCATGTCGACCCTCTTTTTCCCCACACAATCTGGAGAATACATTTGAAAAAAAACTTCTCTGTGGAACATTACATGCAGCCTCTTGCTGAGAAAAGCCGTTCTGCTTTGGTCAAGAGAGACAGAATGACCATATCCAAAATATGTTTTCAGCATCTCGAGTGAATGTATAAGTATGTATATTTATACTTGTTGGGGTTTTTTTCTATTTTCTTTTTTTTAGGTTATTTTATTTTCCACTGGTGATTGTAAATGTATTTTTCATCCGTTGTTTTGCAACTATAAAGTAGGATAGCTTTTCAATGCGTTGGCAATGTGCAGTCTATTTCAAAACTTCAAAGGATTTCCAAAACTACAGACAAAAATCCCTAATGGGTGTTCATTTCGTAAGTGCCTATGGAAATTAATGTTTTCTGTGTGCCTAGAAAAAATCCACTAGATACAAGTTTCTATCAAGTTCCTTGTTATTAAGCTACTAGTCCTTGAAACTGAAATGACTAGAAATAGCTCTTTTCTGCTTCCCAACCAAACATATCAGCTATCGAATATGCAGCATACAGAAAATAATGAATAAAGCTATTTTTTCAGTTCCTAATTATTATTCACAATATAAATCTGTGAATTTTTTATCACATTAATTACTAAGAACTCTGACTATATATACTTTTGCTATGAAAAAAATAAAATATATGCTATTGTATTCATTTTTAAAAGATCATGTTTAGGGCATGACCAAATACAGAATCCAGGGTTTTGAGAGGAGACTCATTGTGTAGTCACACAAATATCTCCAGGATTTCTCAGAGAGTGAGTCCAGTGTATTAGATGAAGGAACTGGGTTTTGTTACATGGTTTTTACTTCTCATGCTTATGCAAAATGCTGTTGCTGTGTCACACGATATTTAACATCAGGAACACCTTGAATACATTGTGCAGCCTTATTTGGTTATTCTATAAAATGGATTTTTTTCACTATGTGGTCACAGTCATTCTTTTTTGAAAAATTACCAAAATAATCAAGTGCATCTTATGAACCAATACAAAAGCTTGAACTTCAAGAGACATCTCCTTTTATCAGTTATCTCCAATAAATAATGTGGGTTTTGGGCATTTCCATGAAGTCTTACTTCAGTGAGGATGCTGAATATGAGTTTTGCGTAAAATGTTGTGCCTATGAGCCCATGAGAACATGTGGAAGTAAAAGGATCATATAATCCTTTGTGAGGTATATTCAATAAATTAACAGCAGAACAAAATTAAAGAACAAAAAGAGATGAGGCTGATGGAAAGGTGTCATACTGAAGCAAGATCACAAAAGAGACAGATCAAAGCACAACAGACCGTGTGCAGCACACACATTCCCACAAAGAGGATTTTGTGCCAGGAGTTGCTGGTTCATTGTAACCCCAGTAACAAGGACATTCAGACTCTGTGAAATATGGTTTAAAATGCCATTTATTGCAGATAACTTTAAAGAAACAAAGGTTAGCCCAGATGAGCTTACCTCCATTCAGATGCTGGGAAGCCCAAGTTATGCACCACTGAATGAGCCTCCACTGCAGGCTCAATATCCTGTCTAGATCCTGTCCATGTAAAGGTTACCCAATATTTCAGCCTTTTGAGTTCCTGTAAGGTTTTCCTAAAACAAAATAACTCCATTAATCATTTTCACTGTCAAAAAAATAAAAAAGGATACGCACATGGGAATTTGTTGCTGCTGCTTTAGATAAAGGCAAGGAGTGACCCAGTGGCAGTTGCCCACAAGCTACTTCATTACAATCCAGCAACCAAGCTTGTCCTGCAGGCAGAGGATGTGCAGAGCACAGCACAGACCTGGAGGTCATGCAGTGTGCACAGCACATTTTGTGTGCACAGCACAGTGCACGCCTGTGAGACACTGATGTCCCTAGGAGCAGTCCTGGTCAGGATCTCAGCACATGTGTGCATGCACGCCTGGCTTGCATCTACATATAAAAAGCTGCTTTTGTTCTCCAAACTGAACTGGTGCACCATATTCAAGTCTGCATACACTAAAAACTGTACATGTCCACTGCAACCACTCCTCTGTGCAGGTCTCTGTTTATCAAGCTGACATTGTGCCAGAAGTTAGATAGGTTTATAATTACAGAATTTATTGCCACTAAAAGGCATGTAAGTACATTTTTGCAAGTGTGATTTTTGTGCCTGCAGCTCAAATTCTTGTTATACTTGCATTTGAATTTGTTTTGTTTTGTCACACAATGTTACTTGGTATTATATGAATAATAATCCATGAGCTAGAAAAAAAGACTAAAATCAAAGGAATAAAGTTAGTTGCATTATTAAAGAGAGATTAAAATAATTTGACATGAAAGGCATTTTAGAGACAATACAGCCTGACTTACTGATGTGCACAGAAGCTAATACATCATTCAGCTCTGCTACCATCTGACAGCTGCTCAGCATCTAATGGGAAATGTGAGGGTGGTCACAGTCCAGTTCATAGTGGACAGGTGCTGGCATCACAGAAATCATCATCACAACTGGCACTAATTGGCACCTTTGTTGACAGTCTTGGCAGAGAGGCCAGTGATTGAATCTGCAAAGAGACTTCCTTGCAAACTCTGCTGGCTTGGGATGCTGGGCACAGCTCATCCTTCACTTAAACCATCCTTAGTTTTGCACATATTTCCCAAGAAGGCAGCTGAGTCCTGACACTCTATTTGCCTGAAATTTCTGTGAACATGCACATTACTGTGGCATCTCTCTGGAAGTGATATCTCTGCACAGAGGGTTAGACACACCTCAAGGACACCAAAGCCTGCCAGCAGAGGAGCTTGTGAGCTTTAGCCTGGGGTGGAAAAAGACAAAAGGGGATCAAACCAAGTGCTGTTCTAAAGGAGAAGCTACACATGATCCACATAGAGCTCCAGTTTCTCCCAGGATTTTCTCGATTTTATTCTATTTTAGATACAACTGAGATTCTGTGAAGTTCTAGTAGCCACTTTTACTCTGTGCTTCAGTTTATCCTTTTGTATGAAACTCCTATTATTTGTCTCACTCTCAGACATAGTATGAGGCATTGCTAACTAATCAGTGTCCTAAAGTATTTAAACATTTCTGATGGAAGTCAATAGACATGCTAAATACCAGGATTCAAATTTATGGGAACTTTTGTTTCTTAATCATTCCATTAAATGAGTTGCAGACAGTGACTATTGAATATATCCGTTTTGCATTTATACATCATTCACTCTGCTGTAAATACAGTTGCATTAAATGCAATTTCTTCTATCACCTCAGCCTATTTTGTCCAAATCTGCAATTAAAACTAATTTTCCTTTGGTGTATAGAAACCTGTACTATTTGTAGGCTAATTATCAGTTTATATATATTTTTAGTAGCTCTATAGAAAAATAGGTCAGTAATGTGACTAGGATTTGAGAATGTTTAAATGGTAATAAAAAGAAGTTAAAACAGGATGGTAAGTTTGATTGAAATTAGCAGCAGTAACTGAAGTATAGAGATGTTATTAGAGCTCATTACTACCTTTTTCCAAAGTGAAGAAAGAAAGATAGGCAGAAGGGAGGAAAGGACAATAAACAAAGGAGGTAAATAAAAAGTAGGAAGGCTAGATAAAAAGAAAGAGAATAGTTCTAATTTCATGTGTATGGAAAAAAATGTTGAATGTTTTGCACATGGGTTTGTCAGGATATAGATAAAAGTGAGGAAAAAAAAACCTCGAAAAGTGATAGATGAAATATCAAAATGAAAAGTAAAGCACTGAAAAAATTATGTAAAAAGCCCAAGGTTTGTCTGTATCAATGTACCTGAAGAAGAATGTACTTTCATTAGAAACAATAAGGTTGTAAGATAATATCAGCACTCAAAACACTAAGGTTATAAGATAATAGGAGGCTGAAAACACCACCAAGCAAGATTCTGAAATTCTCCCCATTGATTTTTCACTTCTCTATTACATCTGATCCCAAGGAAATATCTTCTCATTTACATGCATCTGCATAAATTCTGGATCAAGCCACCAGCCTTTTCTTCCTCCAGTGTTAACAATGAGCAGTGGGTGCTGTACTGTGCTCCTACAGACACTCTGGAAACAGAATATGTCATCGTTAGCCTAATGAGGGGAAAGAGGGAGAGAAATTGCTAAATGTTTTCTCTCTAGCCCAATTAAAGGAGAGAGAGCAAGACGTAGAGAGTCGGGGGGGTGCATGCTGCAGGGAGAGCTGTGTACGTGACAGATTTCTTCCTGCCTTTAGCTACAATTCTCGTTAGGTAGAATTGAAAAAGACAAGAGGATGTGGGAATACAAAGGATAAATCCTTTGACTGAAATCAGACTGTGGTCCATCAGTCTGAGCTGCACATTGCCTTCCAAAAATAGCTTGGGAAGGAAAGCATATGATAACAAGTACACTATAGTCATTACTGGTCTTAAGATAAATTATCTGTACAAATGGGAAGGAACAAAATTTGTCTGCCTGCTGAAAGCCTTCTTGGCCATCTGCAGTCCCCTTTCAGAACTGCTGAAGAGGGAGAGAACTACTTGTGTATGAAGGACAATCCCCAGTTTAGAGGTTGCTGAGCTCACTGACAAGTGCTAACTCACTCTTTATAAAGCAAACTGAATTGATCCCATGATATTTTGTGCCAGAAACATCAGGCCAGATAGAAGGGGTGTCTACATCCCTAAGAACATGCTAGATCCCAAACTTGTCCTATCCCATGGGCCACTTAGCATTGCCAGGTAGTAGCTCACTTGGCCCAGATTTTTCCCAGGTACCACAACAAAAATTTCCCTTTACAAATAATTGCAAGCCAGTGCTCAGGGCCTCATGTCTGACCAGTATAGGTTTTTTTCATGACTCAGAAGGCTTTGGGGGTGAGTGTGTGGTTTTGGAATCCAGATGAGCTGGGAGCTGAGGTTCCTAGCTGAAAAACATGGTGTGAAGATTTGCGTAGGTATCACTGAAGCTGAGGAGAGTATTCTTTTTCCAAACACAGAAAAGAATGTTGCGTCCAGTCCTATGGCATGACACTGTACACATATTCTCATACGACAGAATACCTGCTGCTTTAAACTGCAGCAGAGATATAAATGGACTTTCTAGAAACATTTCTTTGCACCCACAGCTCTGCTGTTCACTCCACATGCAGAAAATGGCACCTTTCTGCCATGCTGTGACCATATATTAAAAATACATCCAGCCCATGGGCCCCAAACACTGCTGACTAACTGCATGTGACCCAGGGCCCATGGGCAGGTCCACGGTCTGCAACAGGACAAACGCATGAGGAGGCAGGTGAGGAGTGAGGATCAGTGGAATATTCTTTGTGCCCAGATATTTTACAGGACTACATGACTACATTAAGATGCAAAGTTTTCCCATGGGTTAAAGAGACCTATGTCTGAAGGTAACTAGGAAAGTGGGAGTTTCTTTGTTATCACATCAGCCACCAGTCCCTGATGCAATTCCAGAATTATATCCCACACTGTTCTCACTACCTGCACAATGGCCTGAGCCATTCAGTGAACAGAAGAAACTACCTTGCATCCCTATTTATATTTAGTACTCAGACACAAGCTGAATGATAAAAAGCAGGATTGATGTGCCTGGTATAATCCAGCCCCATAATGTTGAGTTCCTGTTACTTATTTTAAATCTCTCCACATTTTCTTGCATTCTGACTAAAATGTAGCAGCTTTGTGAGCTAAACTATAGCTGCCCTTTTACCATTTCAAGTGCCAGAAGCTTTAGCTAAGGAAAATGATTTTGTAAAGACTTACTATGCTCTGCTAGTCCTACCGAGTGCAGTTCCTGCCTATACTTAAAAGGAAGTTGAGAAAGTTCTTGAGAACACCTTGCATCATGAGTTGCTTGCTGTAATTACTTTTTAATCCTTGACTCCTGACTCCCCATCCTAGGCGATCTTCTGGCTTGTTCCATCATCCAGGCATGACTGGATTAGATTTGGTTTTTTCCCTTCAATGAGACCTAGTTTCTTTATTCACCACTCATCTGATCTGAGCATAGAAAACAAGAGGAATGTTGGGTCTGGTTTCTGGTTGTCCAAAAGGAGTCACAGGGATGATTTCCCAAGCCCTCCAGTTAGGAACACAAGCAAGGAATGGTACTCTCCTGTCAGCCAAACAGATGTTGGGAAAAGTATTCTGTGCTGCTCTGCCAAGAAGAGTAGCCCAGACTCATGTAAGTGAGCCCAAGGCAGCCATGTTTGTACAATGGCAAACAGGAGACAAGGGAAGACTGCAATTAGGGTTCAGTCTCTTTAAAATATTTTTGTATTATTTCATATTTCTCACTGAGTATTTATATATTATAAATATTCTAGTCAACACTAACAATGTCCTAAGATTTCCTTTCAAAATTTGAAGGTTTGAGTCTTTAAGAGGGTTTTGCACACTGGATTCCTTTATGCTTTTTTATGCTTTGTGTCTTAAGAAGTTCTAAGCTGCCCAGTAAAAAAACACCTGAGTCACATTTATAGTACTCAATTTCTCTCTATTTTTTAATTAAAACATTGCCTTCCAAAAATACTGAAATTCCAACACTGTAGTCTGTACAGGGTGCTAGCAAAATTAGTATACACATGGCTCAGTATTTTCAGTTCCTCTTTCCTGAACCCCAAATATCACAAGATCTGACATAAGGACATTATTCCTGATGCTTAAGTACCAAAGATACTAAATTCAGTCTGATTTAGTCACAAAGACTGCCATTTTTGGAGATATAATGGCTGTATGATGAAATGGTATCATATTTGTTTACAAATGCTATCTTCTGAAATATCATACTTGAAAGCCACTTACTGTTTCTCTTGGGAGTTTAGCACAATAATATAGTTTAATGGACTAATGTCAGTTCAGTTAACTCCAGCTCTTGAAAACCCATCACGTAACTGGATCCCTCCAGTGTTTACCAGTGGCAGGTCTTTGTGCCCCAGCCTGGAAATAACTGCCCTGAATTACCCAGCAATGGTCTCTGGAGTGAGGAGGAAGGAGATGAGTATAGTCAACATTAGTATGATACAAATACTACTCAGATACTCTCTGGTTACTTTCCCCTTGCCTTCATATTTCTCAACTGCTGCCAAGTCTGCTTCACATTAAGGAGACTGAAGTTATTGGATTCAATACACATTTTTTTGTATATAAAAATACTGTATTATATACAAGAGTTATCCTAACAGTTACCAGTAAAAATTCTATCCTGATCAGCGATACCAACACAAAAGACCAACCTAGTCTGAATTATCAGTCAGCACTTCAGCAACATTCCAAATATTTTCATCATTTAGAATGACAGAAGCAGTATTTTAAAATTACATCTAAAACTGTAGTAGTTATTAATCAAGGAGCTCTAGCAAACCATATTCATGATCAGCAGAAGGGTGGAGACAGATACTATATCATTTTGATCTTATGGCATAATTTGCTTTTAAGAACAAAACTTCTTGCAACTAAATCTCTTCATCATTTGAATGTCCAGAATGACAAGCAGACAATCTTATGGTGGTTTAGACGGCTTTTAATATGTCACAAGAAGAAAAATTAAATTAAATTGCACCTATCACCCCCAAAACTGCCTGAATTTTTTCATTCTTATACACCAATTTTTCATTAAATCTCAATTTCTCAGCCATTAGAATGCACAACAGGTCCTGCAGAAGCTCTAACTGTAGCAGACCAGAACTGAAATGGATCATTAACAGCACATGTTTAGGGCTGATGTTTTCTTACAGGAAATTAAAATAATTAATTTTCTTCTTTAACTTATGAAACACCCTGGCTACAATTTTTGTTTGTAACATTCGTTCACATTTTCACTATGTAATAAGCAATAATGTTAAAATTTTCTTGATAATGTTACATAAATACTTTTGCCTTAAATAGTAAAAACTTTTTTTTCTTCTGAGCAATTTTTGGACTCTTGCATTCACGTGCTCTAACAGGCATCCTCTTTTCTAGTGCAGCTTAGTTATGTCCTGAGCATTGTCACTTGGGTATTATTAAAAGAAAGACCTAATTTTACTTCATATTATTTCTTATCCCAAGTCAAATAAATGTATAATGGTGTTATCAGTGGTTTCAGCTGTTTCTCTACTCCTTTAAAGTCCCATGGATCATCAATACTTTGTAACAATGCTCAGTAACATCTGGCCAAATTTACTTCTTTTATCTTAAGAAAAGGAAGGTCTGTAAGACTATTTTTTTTTTTTTTTTGAGTAATGCTCATTTTTTTTGGTGATCTTAAACATTAAAGAGAATAATTTCTTTCTATGTATTAAAAATAGGATCTTTCAAGCACTGGTTTACATAATCCTATTTCTGATTAAAGCATCTCACTCAGGGAAGCTAAAAGTTTCAAAAAATGCAGACCATAAAATGTTATCTGAGGAGTATTTTATTTCTCTGAAACACACTTCAGACAAACCCTCTCCATGTAATTATCTTCACAAAGAGCTGCTGGATTCTGTTTTACTTTAAAAATCAGAAAAATCTTTAAAGCTTTTCTCTGCATTAAAGCCACTTCAACATTAACAGTACACACTGTACAAAACCCTTAAAATATCTCCTTCAAAGATCCATAATTCAGTTAGGTTCTGAAGACCAAGGAAGAGAGCTGCACATAGAATTTCTTTGGCTATTACAGTACTAGCCTAGAGAGGCTGTCTCGTCTTTGGTATCAGTCAAATAATTCTATTTGATTCTGGCCACTACTCGCAGATGGGAATAAGAATGAAGGCTGCAGGTCGGGTGAATGTTGAACTTGCCGTGATGCTGAAGCATCATCGTAGCTCTGGTGCTGAGAAGGAATTGAACAGAATTTCCCTGTGACTCTCAGAAAGCCACTTTACCCAACAACCATAAAGCATTCATTTAGTGATGTTAGTGACACTTGGTCTTGCCAGAAGCAAGTGGACTAAGAGAAAGATCTTTCTGTTTAGATACTGTCCTTGTGTCTCTGCTGCCAGCCACTAACACAGCTTCACCTTTGGACTGAACTCAGTGTGGTCTGTCTTATGGCTCACTCGCACGCTCTACTCAGCTAATTTGAACCAGTGAATCTTCTGTTCTTCTTCCTTCCACACTGGTTTTTGAAGATGATCTAATTTTATAGACACAAAACCTAGAAATATTCTTGCCAGATGGTTACCTGGCATTCTTATTAGTTACTGGTTGAGTGTACTTCAGTTATCATGACAGGAGGTGTACAGGTGCCAGAGACTGTAAAAAAAATCTTTAAAATATTTCAGACAGACAATTCACATCTCATTTACAGCCTCTTCTGTCAAAGCATAGATTTTGAGAAAATTCAGTCTGAATAACATGCTCATGTTTCAGGAATTTTCACTAAAATATATAGCACAGCATTCTCATTGAAACAGAAAGATTTTAGTGATATTCTTGGATTTCCCAATGATTTTACATAAGACTTGATTCTTCCAGGTATGCAATAGCATGCAACCAAATGAGAAGTAAATACAGTGTGTCTAAACACGATGTTTAAACAACAAAACAAAACCCAATCCAGGTGATATTTGTAACACAACAAACAGAAGAGGAGGGGATACATAAGTCTGTGACAACCAATCTATCCCTGTGTCTGAACAGATAATGTAACACATAGGAGAGAATGAAGTTATTTGTTGGCTGCAGCTCCTGTACTCCTGTATGATCCCAAGTTATAATTCTCCTTTTGTGCCATGACATGTACATGTTATAGTATTTCCTCAACAGAAAACAAGTGGATTAAGGAAAGAAGTGTCTTGCTAATAAGCATCTATGAGGAGCTTGGGTTTTAAAAAGATGGGGATGGGGCATATTTTAATTAAAACTCATCTAAATTTATGCAAAGCATTTGACACTGTTCCTCAGTGTCAAACATCTTTGACAATGGAGAGACATTGATTTAACAGATGGACAGAGAATTGGCTGGATGGTTGCACTCAAGGTGTTGTAGTCAATTACTCAATGTCCAGATGGAGAGCAGTGATGGCTGGCATCCATACCAACCTTCAGAGGTTGGTACTGGTTCTGTTTGACACCTTTGTCAGTGGCATGGACAGTGGGATCAAGTGCACACTCAGCAGTTCGCTGACAACCTCAAGCTGTGTGATGTGGCTGACAGGCTGGAGGGAAGGGAAAACATCCAGAGAGACCTGGACAGGCTTGAGATGTGGGGCTGTGAGAACCTCATGAAGTTCAGCAGGGCCAGGTGGAAGGTGCTACATGGTGGTGATGCAAGTATAGGCTAGCTGGAGAATGGGTTAAGAATATCCTTGAGGAAAAGAACCTGGAGTATTGGTGGATTAGAAATGAAACATGAGCTAGCAATGTGCACTCACAGCCCATAAAGCCAAAAGCATCTTGGACTTCATCAAAAGAGGAGCAGCCAGAAGGTCAAGGGATGTAATTCTGCCCCTCTACTCTGCCCTCATGAGATCCTACCAGGAGTGGTGTGTGCAGGTCTGGTGTCCTCAGCATGAGAAAGACATGGACATGGACAAGTCCAGAGGAGGCCACACAGATGATAAGAGGGCTGGAGTACCTCTCCAGTGAAGACAGGCTGTTCAGCTTGGAGAAGGGAAGGATCCAGGAGACACATAGCAGGGTTCTAGTATTTTAAAGAGGCCTACAGGAAGGATGGAAGGGGGCTTTTTTACAAGGACGCTACTGACAGAACAAGGAGGAATGGCTTTAAACTGAAAGAAGGTAGGTGGAGATTAGATATATGTAGTGGGACAAATCACCCCACCTCCCCACCCCCAGAAATCTTCTCTGTTCCTTGTTAGCTAATGAAATAGCTCAGGACATCTCTCTCTCACATGAGCCTCACATAAGCCTTTGTGAAATAACTCAATCAAGACACTTTGTTTCTTAGTGAGCTATTTCGGCACCATGGAATTGAAGTTTTCAGCTGACAATAAACATTTTGCTGTGCAAGAGATAAGCTGGAATTTCTGATTGACAGACACTTCACTCTACAAACTATAAAAGCTACACCAAACTTCCACAAAGCAGAAATCTTCTGCACATTCCCTGAATATATGTGTGGGGGTCTCTTGGGACACCAATTTTGTGGTTACTCCCTCAAGGGTTGCATTAAATGACTCTGTATAAACTATCATCATTTTGGTGGTAAGTTATCTTGACTCCTAATCTATACTATTTCTTTCCTAGCTATAATATAGGTACCTTGATAATGCACTGTTTTATGTAATCTGCTACTCTTCTTGTGTTTTATGCTGTGGAGTAAGTAACTCTATTTAAAGCTTCTTCTCTGAGATCTCCTGTCTATTCATTTTATACTAGTCCTGATCTGCCATGCTTAGAACGTGTGAGTTGGAATGATTTAGGGGTGGGCCACCTAGATTCAAGCTGCTGCCAAAAATCTTAGCTTTAGGCAGGGCTTGTCTGAAGCTCCAGCTTGATGCATAAGAATATAGAGAAGAAATTCTTTACTGTGAGTGTGGTGAGGCACTGGAACTGGTTGTTCAGAGAAGCTGATGCCCCATCCCTGGAAGTGTTCAAGTCCAGGTTGGATGGGGCTCTGAGCAACCTGATCTAGCAGAAGGTGTCCCTGCCTGTGGTATGGGGGTTGAAATTTGATTATTTTTAAGGTCTTTTCCAACCCAAACCATGTGATATGATCTATGATTTGGTTAGTGTACAACTATGCCACAGCAGGTAAAAGGCACCTTCTTCCTATAGCTTTCTTCACTATTGTCAAACTCAATTTTCTTGAGTATTCATGAGCTATTTGACACAATAATCACAGACTGAGAGGAAAACAGGCAAAGAGAAAGCACAACTTTTAAGAGGTATGATAGATCTAAGAAGTGCAACACACTTGACCTTGAAATATTGCCACAGTTTCTTACACTCATTACACAGCTGATTTTGCCCTTCTTATGTATTTGGGGGATTTAGTTTCTTAGACAGGTATTTTGTGTCTAAATTCAAGGAAGGATTTGAATTTTTTACATGAAGTTTTACATTTTAAAAGTGGCTGGTATTGCTATGCTTCTACTTTTTCTCCATATGAAAACATGGAAACTGATTTTAAAATATTTTGCATTTAGAATGAGAATTAAGTTCACTGTGTCTTGTCTCAGTAGGTTGCCTAATAGTCCCTAGAAAATAAACTGGAAACTACTACTGACACAGCTGAAGAAGATGAAAGAAAAAAAACATTTAAAACATTCACCCCACAATAAGATTCAGTCATTAATGTATTAGAATAGTGACAATCATAACATATTCTTATGCTATATTGAGGACTCTGTGAAGCAGTCTTAAATAAGCAGTTATAAACACTTAGTTGGTTCAGGGAATTCTAACAATGGGATACTGCATGAATGATAAACAGCCAAGCCAAAAGCGTATGATTTACTTTATCCCCAAAGCCAACATAGAGTCTTTCAGCATCAGAAACTCTACAAAATTGGAATATATGGGTACACACTTTTGAAATATCATGCTTTCATCTGATCAAAGTAAACAAACATCTAGCACACTTCAGCAATGAATTGAAGAGTTTCCTTTTACTCCTGGGATGCAAAATGAGAGCAAAAATAAGCACTGCATTCATACTTTGTAGTTCAGAAGCAAGCAATTGTCTGCCTTTTTTCTCTGAAAAGCATACTAAAGCTTGTCTGTGTAGTGTGTGGAATGAAATCTGGAATGCAGCTATTGTTATTTCAGAAAGCATAACAATTCCACATGCTCTGCCTGATGTTTTCTGCTGGAAGAGCCAGTGAAATATAATGTCACTGTTCTTTCGGGCAAGGGATAAATCTTGAGTAGAGTAACAGATTTATTATTGTAACACCAGTAGACAAAATATGACAGTATTTGAAATGAATTGTGTGAATAAATAAATAATTTTGTGATCTTTATGCACTGGTGACAGAGTGAAAATTTTGGAGACCAAGGCTCACAAACCAACCAGTATAAACAAGCAATATAAGATTTCTCTTCTAAACCTGGAAATGTCCAACACTTCTTGAGTGAAACCATGGACTGTATTCTATTCCCATAAAATAATTGAGCTTTCTGCTAATACTGCAAGTCAGTGTGCTGCCTCTCTACTACCAACCATCAACCAGAACAGAAGCTTCAGGAGGTAACAGTTCTGCCCACATAGGTCTCTGAAATGGAGCCCACAGGATCATTACCACCAACAATACCTTATTCTTGAACTGGATTACAGCACATTGTTCTCTGTTTCTATGTAGGAAAATATAACTTGGTAGAGAAAAAACTGGTGCTGGATGGCTAGGGGATTCCACGCCCACTCATGAGAAGTGCTAACCTCCTTCCACTTTCAGTGAAATGCAGAAGGGCTTCTCTGTTGGTATGTGGTATGACATCAGTAATCTGAAATAGCATGTCTTTGATACTTCTGCTTCTCACATTAGGAAGACATGCATTGCTTTTCTCTTTACTGCTGCAAAAATAAATCGATTTATTGCTGTCTAGACAAATACAATAAGCAATGATTATGATTCTGCTTTTCATTGCTTTGCATTTTTTCTCTCTCCTTTGAATGTATGTTCTTAAAAATAAAGAAAAAAGCAAGACTTCAATTTTTTTTTCTTTTTTTTCTTTTTCTTTTTTTTTTTTTTTTTTTTTGACTGGAAATTACTATCTCCATCCTTTTTTCTGTAAAGGGTTAGACTTAATGACCATTTGAGATACATCCTCAGCCACAGGTAGCAGGTCAATGCTGTCACAGAAATGTCAGGGTGATCTGAGAAGCTTGTAGCACTCCACATAGCTAACTCAGAGAGGCCAAGTGGCATTTCTTCATCCAGCATGCTTCTCTAAATCTGTTGGTCTGATTTTATATTGGATGTAAACTATTTTATGTTGTGTGCTTGGCAGATTTTAAATGTGATATATGAAACTAATAAAGCATAAGGGATATATGCTAACACCAACAACATACCTGTGCTGGGCACCCATTCTTCTCTGTTAAAGGACTAATTTTAGCAATGTCCATCATCTTTTCTTGACTCATTTTCCCCCCCACCATTGATAGGAGATTTTAATGTGCTGAGTGGGTCTGAGCCTTACGCTTTCAGGTAGTCCAGTTCATTGCCCAGGAATGGGCAGACTTTTTAACAACGTGAGGTGGCAAAATATTTCCTGCTTTGTGAATATATTTCACAAACTTTCTTCCAATAATAGGAACTTGCAGGAATAGCTACTTTTACAATGCTGGTAGCATGAGCGATATTTTTTGTCAGATTTTTAGCTTTGTCCTCATGAAAATAAAATCAGTTTAAAATCTCATGACTTCACCCCCATTTAAACCCATGAAGGACAGAGTGTTGTTTTTTTCAGTTGAAGGGCTTTCGGTAATTGCCAGCAAAAATAAAAAATTTCGAATGACAGAACACTCTTTCTGAAGACTGTTTGGAAAAAATCACATTTCCAAGGGCATATGTACAAACACAGTACAGTATCACTGAGCGTGGTTGTTAAACTACAGTAAAATTGTGTTGTGTGCAGTCTGTCCATGGTTCTGTCACCTGCACAGCTATGGTGCTGCAGCATCTGACCAGCAGTGACACAATACTGTGCCACCCCAAAGCCCAGCAGCCAGCTGATTACTCCCCAGAGCCCATCTTGACTCTTCCTCTGCCCTCAGAGGTACTGTTTGCCACCACTCTATGCCTGTTAGCAGGTGCTCTATCTGCTCATCACAAACTCACTCTGCAGATTCAGAACAGATCACCCACCTTTGCAAGGACCTCCACTAATCCACTGGGCCAGACTGAGGAGGAGATGAAAGAGAAAAGGAAACTCCACTTCCTTTCTCTTTAATTCATTACGTGTGCAACATGGGCTGAAATGCCATGTACCTCCTCATAGCTGTCAATCAAATAACTTGCAATTAGGACATCCTCATGAGCCACCATGAAGATGAGGCATCTGGGATGTGTGATGAACCAAAGCCTCCAAAATACATCCCTCACCCCAGAATTTTGGATCAGTGCTGGTTGTCCATGATTTTTTTAACAAATGGCTCTGCTCCCATTTCAGATGCCTATGACTTCCAGCTGGCTCAGTGTCTGGCTGTATTTGAAGAAGCTCTGGGTGCAAAAGCTTTTTGACAGCACAATCTGGTATCAACTGAATCTGTTGTGCAACTACATTTTTCAAAGGTATTCTTTCTCAAAGGTTATTTTTAAAGGCCACACAGGAAGATTTGTCAGCAATTTACTGTATGGATAGTAGGGGAGTGGGAAAAACAGATTTCACTTGCCACCTGGATGGACAATTGTTGATAAATCCTGTTTGAAGGTGTGTGATACTTGATCCTACACCAAAGCAGAGTCTCATTTTAGTCTGTTTCTGCCATCAATTCTGCCATTGATGCAAGCCCTGCTTTTGTACTGGCCCTCAAAGACAAAATGCTGCTTTCTGCACCATGTTCCAGCAATGAGGAAAAGTGACAGAAATGTGATGTGGAGCTTGACAGGCTGTTGGGATTAGTGCCTTGCTTAGTGAAATGGTTTTGAGGCAAAAACCTGGCATAATCAGGGGAGCAAAGGTCAACCTTTCCATCAAAATATTAGGTCCCGTTTTTCAGCTTCCAATATTTTCTTTCTAAATATCCATTGTATACACTGTCAGCAGTAAAGGTACTCCAAATTTGTATTTTTAAAGACACAGCCTTGGTGAATGAAGCCTTACAGGCTGTAAGTATTCCAGCCATATCTGATGTTATGCACATAGCTCTTTTCAGAACTATGTGTCCTGTCAGGGCATATAAATTCAACAGACTTGGTAAACAAGGGGCCCAAAGGGAGCTGCTACTGGCTGCATTATAAATATTCAAGATCCAGTCAGCCATAATTAGTTTATTCCCTTATGTTGACTTACATTCCCCTCTTTTCAGTCTGTATATTTTGTAAATGTTCCACCTTTAGAACAAAAGCTTGCTTGGGCAATTTTATCCTCCAAGCATAAAGAAAATCTTCTGACTGTGCAATAGGGCTGTAAGTATATCCCATACATACAGGAGGAGCTAAAAAGTCTGTCCTCCTTTTTGATGGGAACACAGGAATTTTATTATTCTCCATGTTTCTTCCGAAAGGAAACATCATGATTTATATGCTTGGTTCCTCCAAACCATGTCTCCTTCCATGTTTTGCTTGGTTGTTAAATTTTTAAATATGAAAGTGTAACTTACGGTCTCATCCCTATTAACAGTAAAAGTGACTTTGCTTCTGCGTGACCCAGAAATTCTGTGAAGTGCCTCTGTTAAAATCAGAAGCACTGAACAAATTGGAAAATATGAAGTTGGGGTTTGTCTATCACACAAACTATCTTATTTCATACTTGCAAAGTGAAGCATAAACACATTAAAATTAATCTGCTGTATAAAGCCAAAACAATCCACAAAAAATCTACTTTGTTGAAGGGACAAGAGATAAATTAATAAAACAAGAAATTACCTCTTCAAATAGATATTTCTAGTGTCTAGTACTTGAAGCTGGAAGCTGGACTGTTTCTGGGCTTAAAGAGATTAAGTTCAGATAAAGCATTCCTTGCCCCTTTCTAAATACTGGTATGCATCTCAGCAAGCTCATGCACAGCACCTCCTCTTCCTTGTCAGAATGCTAGCTCAGAAGCTGGCAAATGGGAACATGGCAAGCTAACTGGGGGGCGATGAACCTAGTTGGTCATATTAGATATCCACTGCTGTCGATGTTGTCTTCCTGTTTTAGAGCCTTTTCTAATGTAAAATTAAGGTTTTCAAAATCACACACTGAAATTATTGTGACATAAGGTCTGGCCCCTGGAAAGGAATACAGACTAAGCTCCTTTTGGGGTGCACATAGTATTACAACAACTCATTAGCAGAAACAGCTGGATTTTATAAGTGATTATTCCACTTTTAAACCCCATTGCAAAATAGAGTTATGTTACTAACCATACAACTATAGAAATATCTTTAGAAATATTTTATAGCCTAATCACAAAGAGGAGTGCTCTTAAATACAGGACATGGAGCCATGTGTAACTTTCTCCAAAGCTCAAGAAAGTTCTGATTAAATGTTTGGTATTGATTCTTGTCCATTCATAATAAAAAAAGGGTAATCACTTTTGCAGCTAGAAACATTCAGAGAATAAACACCAAGCATAGCTTAGGTACAATCAAAACAATTGTCAGTGGAATGTGATATTTAGTCAAGCTATCCCTGAGAATGCTACCACCACTTCTGTCCCTGTGCAGATCCCCAGCACCTTCACTCCCTGCACCAGAGATGCTGCAGCAGGGCCAGCCACTGGCCCTGCCTTCTGGACAGCCCTCAGTCCTCTGCTACATCCAGATTTCCAGACTTGTCCCCAGGTTTTCCTGGCTGGACTCTAAACATGACTCATTATCTCACTTTATCTATGACTATGGATGGACTTTTTCCCACTACCACACCAGTCTTACTAGATTTTGTTCTGGTCAGTAATTTCATGTTCTGTGCTTGTGCCATGGTTGCCCTCCCTTGACTCCTGGCTCATCCTCCCTTGAGAAGCAGCTCTCTTATTGCTAACCCCTTAGGGTGGGACTACAAAGTAGACAGCTTTAATCAGAGAAACAAAAATTACTAAATGAGAGTAAAATGAGAGTAAATATTACTGACTAGATTGTGTAACCAATGACAAGCAAATGCTCAGGTAATATTTCCTCCTGTTCTCAAGACACCCTTGTGTACACAGATATTTTGATAAGCCTTACATTACTCTGATTTTTGTTGCAACTAGTGGATAAAGACCCTTCACTGTCATCACCCTGTTCTCTTGTCTTACAAGACACCTCTCCACCTCATGTCTAATGACTGCTTTCTCCCTCACAGCTCTCATACTGCTGCCATATCAGGACTGTCACCATGCAGAAGCATTTGGTTCAACGTCTCTTGTTTCTGCTGTTAGTGGAAAGTGCTGTGTTTGGCTGTCCTCTTTGAACTTCACAGTGCTTTACCATAACAGTATTTGGCTTGTTATTGTTGCTGTTAAACTTGCCATCTCACCCTTCATAATATAGCTGCATATTTCTGGTATTTCTGCTGCCTAAATCTTTACAGTCTCAGATTAATTTATTTATAAGTCATTGGCACTTCAGACAAATAACTGGTGCAGTCTGACTGTAAATTTGATCTTTATAATTTCCATTTAATTTTGATCTGAGAACATATCTCAGAGACTGCATTTCTCTAATGAACTGTGGAATTAAGCAAATGATAGATAAATATGGAAGACAATGATGATTCATGTTGTCAGAGAACCAAGGAATTATCTGATACATTCTGGAATTCACAGCTACAATCATGATGAAACATGATTATTGCAATGGAAGACTTCAGCCTCAGATATTAGAAGTCTAGTGAAATTCCACTTACTTTTAGATACAATTGTCCACACCATACCTAGAGACATCAAAAAGTGTCAGCTCCAAAAAACTATGAAATCATCTTCATTAAAAGTAGGAATACTAAGGAGCTGTGCTTCTTACCTCTCATTCCTCACTGGAGTTTTCATGCAAGCTGTACTACAAGTGCATTTCCTTCACTTCAGGATGCCTTTTTAGTCAATTCCTTAAATTCTCATATTTTCATATTCTAGAAGAGAATACAAAAATTTGTTTAAAAAAAAAAAAAAAAACAAAAACCAACAAAACTGACACAAAACCCACAAGTAAAATTATTCTTTCCTTGAATCTGCAAGGAGTTTCAAGATATGCAAGGAGGCAGGTGGTTGGACACAATAGTCTTAAAGGTCTTTTACAGCCTAAGTGATGCTAAATATAGTGATGCCAAATATAGTGATGCCAAATATCACCCCAGGCTTTTCTTTCAGAGGATCACAGCACTATGTCAGAAGAAAAAGAGGATGTAAGCTTAACTTGACCAAAGCTATCAGGACTTTTGCCATAAAAAAACCTACTTTTATCTCATTTGATAGCTCCCACAATGCCTTACCTGCTCTTATACTACCTACGACCTTAGTTTCTACTACTGAAATGACACCAAGTTGACTTTTTGCCTTTTTTTTAATATACATTTTTTACCTTTTATGTAACCTCAGTACTCTTAGTATGCATACTTGTAATTCCTTAAGTCTGATAATTTAGCAAAGTCCTAGCATTCTGTTAGGGCAGGAGACCAAACATCTTAGAGGCCTCACAGCTGAAGGGAGAAAGCCCTACACTACCTTGGGAAACCAAGGTCCTCTCTAGAATACATCCTGTAAACTGGAGATTTGGCCTGTCCAGGGGGAATTCCTTGGGATGGGAGAATATCATGCCATTCATTCAAGCCTCTCATTGGGGCATCCTTGCTAGATATGCTCATTTGTAAGGTCTATAAATTGTATACGTGATCTGTCATGTGTGTGCATTTCAGGGCATTCTACATTGGCAAAGTGGTGCACCATAAGGATCCTTATTAAATACTGAGGTAAAAATTGTTTATCCCTTAACCATGTCTGGCTCTTAATTTCTAAGATTAATGGAAAGGCATCAGAAACTTGGTGAGATGAATTCCATGACAAGAATGTGTCTATCGACAGCTACAGACTGTTCAGAAGACTCAGGAGAGGAAAGAAGGGTGGAGAGGTTGCCCTCTGCATCAAGACATGGATATGCTGTGAAGAGCTGGCCCGGAGGAATAGCTCTGAGCAGGTTGAAAGCTTATGGGTAAGAATTTGAGACAGGAGTAACAGAGAACCTTGTGGCTGATCTCTGTCAAGGGGACCCTACTGACAAAGCCTTCTTGCTGCAGATACAGGAGGCATCATGCTCACAGGCTCTTGTCCTCCCAGGGGGCTTTAACACCCCAACATCTGCTGGGAAAGTTGAGCTGTAGGCAATCCAGGAGACTCCTGGAAAACATGGAGGCTAACATCCCCTTCTAGAGGAGATGCAATACAGGACTGATGGTCACAAATGTAAGTGAGCTAACTGGCACTCACTCGCAAGCCTGGAGGCAGCCTGAGTGATCACACAGTGGTGGAGTTCACAGTCCTGAGGGATATGGGCCATGTGAAGAGCAAAGGCATAACCCTGATTTTTAGGAAAGCAAACTTCCAAATGTTCGAGGAGCTAGTGAATAGGCACTAATAAGAAACTTTCTTCAGGATAAGGGAGCAGAACAGAGCTGGCAGATCTTCAATGATGCTTTCCATAGAGTGCAAAAGGTCTGGGTCCTTAGCTATAAGAAATCAGACAAGAAAGGCAAGAGACTGGCATGGCTGATTTGAGGCATGCTGGTCAAATCAAAGGGCAAGAAGGAAATACACAAACAGTGAAAGCAAGGACAATTATTCTGGAAATAGTATAGGAATGCTGCTAAAATATGTAGGGATGAGGTCAGAAAGGCCAAGATGTGGACAGAGGGATGCAGAGTAACAAGAAGGGCCTCTATAGCTATAACAGAGTGAAAAGAAAGGTCAAAGTAAGTATAGCCCATCAGATCAGCAAGTCTGACAAACTGCAAGCAAGAAGGCTGCAGTAAGCTTTAAAGAGCAACCTCTTTCCACACCTCTCAAGAGGATGGACAGCAGGATAGGAACTGAGGGAGCAAAGTACTTCCCACTGTAAAATTAGATCAGGTTCATGACTAGCTGAAGAACCTGAATAAGCGTTGGACTAGATGACCTCTAAAGGTCCCTTCCAACCTAAACTATTCTATGATTATACTTTATTTTTTCTTTGGGTACTGCTTATTATTCACAACTGGTATGTTGCATGGGAATATAGTGAATGGAGTTAAACAAAAAAAATTCAGTGCCTGAACATGTATGAAGCAGTTCTGAATGCTGTCTGCCTCTGTCTGTGATGGAAATACAGAAACATAGGGGAAAGCATTCAGCCCATACAATCAGACTAAAGCTTGTCAAAAGTGAAAAGCCCCAAAACAACAGTGGAGCATCAAGTCTTCAGTCAGGTGTCCTTCTTCAAATATGCTTGACTGCACATTAATGTAGCCATAAGCCTCTTTACCAGAATTGCCCTTCAAAACAGGGGTTTTCTGATAATAGCAGGGGAAAAAAAAAAAACAAAAAAACAAAAAAACCCAAACCACTCAGCAAACTAAATATAAAAGTTCAGCTAATATAAATCCAAAACCACCACTTCATTTTCATCCCTTACATCTACCTATTATACGTTAGAAATCTGGCAGAGAGCTCTGTCAAATTGAACTATTGAACTCAAAGTGGCAAAAGGCCCTCCCCAGGCAAGACATTTAAATCATTTTCAAAGTTAATTTCCTGCTCCCAGACTGAGAACAAATCTAATCGGGTTTGCTTCACTCTTCTGACGACCAGGAAAATGTTGCCTGCATACTCAACAAGGGAAAGTGTCCTAGAAGGCAGCCAGCGAACTTGCTTTACAGCACCAGAGAAACCTCTTCTGCAAACCAATGCATGTGCATCAGCATGTGAATGGGAATTCTGATTTAACTGTCACACCTTCCTGGTCTCCTGCTAACCCTATTTTATAATGAGATTATGAGCTGTTTACAAGCTAGCAGTGCCCATAGGAGACTGAAAAGAATCAGAAATCTATAATATAGTTACAGGATTATGTTTCAGATGCCTGGCTAGGCTTTTAAAAAGACCCACCTCTAGTCCCTCTGGATTCCTAGTGACCAAGAATTTTTCCAGGTTCTAAGGATATTTCTATAAAAACTTCTAAAATCAAGTAACAAAACTTCAATAAGAATTGAAAAAACTGAGTAAGATTACTAGATGACTAAAGAGAGTTTGTAGAAGAACAAACAGATGTGTTTATGCACATGGGAACAACAGTATATACATGTTCATGGCACAGAAAGATAAACAGGGTTAATTGACATCTAGATCACTGTATCATCAAAGCTAGAAGACAGACATTATTAGCTTTCTAAACAGAAGAATTGTCAGATTCTATTTCTGCATGCATTTTTACAGCTCCATAGGGAAAAAAAAAATGGACAGAATAGCACCTGCATTCCTAAGAATTTCTCATTTATTTTGAGTGAAATAGTTGTGTGGTGTTGGTTTTTTTGTTTTGGTTTGAAGTTTTTTTGGTAGTTTGGAGTTTTTTGTTTGTATGTCTTTTGGGGTTGATAAGTATTTTAGTATTTTGTTAAGTGGTTTAACTAAATTTTTGCCAATTTCAGCATGTGATATGTGACTTTTTATTGCTCTACAAAGCCAAATTTTATATGTAGAAAAAAAAAAAAAGAAAATACTGGTGTTGTCAGTTTAAGTTTACTTAGTAGTCATAAGTTTTCAGTCTGTGCAAAGAAATTCTATTTTCATTGCTAAAAGCATAAATCTTCATTAACATAAATTCTACTGTTTGTGCTTTTATTTGTGCATCAGATGTAAGTACGAGGATGAGTTACTTCAATGGATATAGAGTTCTTAAGTACAGTATTCCTATGAAATAAGAAATAAAAAGTAAATTTGATTAAGCTAATGTTATAGAGTTGAACAATCATAGCAATCACAATCTCACCATTCAAAAATAATTAGTTCAAGTCACTGAAATCTTATTTCTTCAATTTGTAGTAAACTAACACTGAAAACTAGGTGTCATGGTTTGACACTGGCCCAATGCCAGGCACCCAGGAGAGTCACTCGCTCACCTTCTCGGGCCTTAGCTGGGCAAACGAGGGGAAAGGAAAAAAAAAGTTAAGGAAGAAGACTTCATGAGTGAGATAAGGACCAGGAAAAAGCACTTCCAGGACAAAACAGGCTCTACTTTAGTTACAAAGTGAAATTTCTTACTAATAGAATCAGAGGAGGATAATGAGAAGTAAAATAAGCCTTTAAAACACTGTTTCCCACCCAGTCCCTCCCTCTTTCCTACCAACAGCACAAGGAGACAGAGCATGGGGGGTCAGTTCATCCCCGAGATTTCCTTCTGCTGCTCTGGGAGAGGAGTCCTTCCCCTGTGAGGCCGTGGGTCCCTTCCCACAGGAGACAGTTCTCTGTGAACTGCCCTGTGTGGGTCCACTCCCACGAGCAGCAGCCAAACTGCACATGCTGAAAATGTGAATTCCCCCCACAGGCAGACAGTCCTCCCAAACCTGCTGTGATGTGGGTCACTGCTCCACCCTGGCAGCCAGACCCTCTCTTTCCACCGGGTCTCCCACGGGATCACAGCCTCCTCCAAACATCCACCCACTCTGGTGTGGGCACCTCCCTGATGGGCTGTGGGTGGATCTCTGCATCCCCTGTGGATCCCCATGGGCTGTGGGTGGATCTCTGCATTCCCTGTGGATCCCCATGGGCTGTGGGTGGATCTCTGCATCCCTCGTGGATCCCCAGGGGCTGCAGGGCACAGCTGCTGCACCACGGTCTCACCACAGCCTGCAGAGGAATCCCGGCTCTGGCACCTGGGGCACCTCCTGCCCCTCCTTCTCCACTGACCTTCCTGCCTCCATGTTGTTTCCCTCACATGTCCTCACCTCCTCCTCCTCTTCCCTGACTCAAAGCAAAACTTTTATTTTTATTTTCTTCTTAAGTATGTCATCCCAGAGGTGTTACCAGCCTCTCTCACTGGCCCAGCTTTGGCCAGCACCATGTCCATCTTCAGAGCCAACAGCCACTGGCTCTGCTGGACATGGTGGAAGCTTCCAGCAGCTTCCCACAAGAGCCATCTTTGTGGCCCCCCTGCTACCAGAAACCAGGCTGTGCCAAACCAATACACTAGGACATTTCCAATTAGCCTGTTCATTTCATTGATTTACTCACAATATATCTCAGTTTCTTTACTAGTTATTTCTCTCTATGCAGAAATTCTTCTTTCAGCATCCAGCTTTAACCCTACTGATTGACAGATATTTTTCTTTCTGTTGAGCAATAACATAACACACAGAACTAGTCCTGCCACAAAAATTGAGACATTTAGTGCCATTGCTTATTTCCTTAATTTTGTTTTGTCCAACAAGCACATATAAACTCTTGCATAACCAAAAGATGCATATCTTCAAACTGCTCCTCTGTTAAATTAAACCTTAAATTATCCACTGAACTAAAATTGACTCTTCTTGGCATTTAGCAAGATGGAAATATTTTTTCAAACATGCTGAAACAAGCTCTATATAGTAAACTAGCATGCCACATTTTCAAGGATGACTTCTAGAGCCCTGCTATGATAAATTAAATTGCCAAAGTGTTATGGATAGGAGAGGGATAGGACAGGAGCTTAACTGAAAACTAGAATACTTTTCTCCCATACTGACCTTCAGGAGTATATAATGAAGCCTCCCAGTTTTCATTCCTTTAAAAATCTTTAGATTTTCTCTGTTCCCTTCTTTTTGTAGGTACTACTAAGTTTATCACCCTACAAATCTTAGACTATGTTAAGTAGGTAAAATACATATAATCTGCAATAAAATAAGAAAGATTTGTTTGGGTAATAAAAACTTTGTAACTAGCATTTCCCTGCCCAGCATTAAAAAAACTCTCATTTAAGATCTCTTTTTTCATATGTCTGGACTTTCTCTGTATTGCAAATGTTTCACTAGCTCAGACTGTATTTTGATAAGAACTGTTATTTGAGCAACATTAAAAGATTCAGTTTATCTGTCTGCTCTATTGCTATTAATGGGATATTATATTACTATGAAAGATGCACTTAAAGTTCAAAAGCCCTGGTGGAATTATTTTTTTTAATATTTTTTATTGTCCAGCAAACTGTTTCAGGCTCCTTCTCATTCTCTTATTTAACATTTTGTGTACTCAGCAAAATCATCTTTAGATCAAGTTACAGGAATAATACAGTGTGATCAGTTGTTTTTATTTTTCAAGTAACTTTAATGGTTGTGATTTAAAACAAGTCCATTTATGTAATAGTGTTAACAAAACAGGTGAAGACAAATCCCATAATGTCACCATTATTGTGCATCATCAGCCAGGTGATTGTACCACTGGATATTTTCATCCTCTGACTTCAAAACACAGTTAACAAAACCAGACAATTAAAAATTAAAATCAAGATGTAAAAGGAGGGAGTAATGACTCTTTCAGGTAATTAGGAGAGAGACCACAGTGTTTAATTAAACAAACAAACAAACAAAAAAGGAACCCTGTTAACTATTTAAATAACTTTATGAGTGTGAATGCCTTTTTTGACAACTTTTAGCAAATCTCCAGACACTGAACCTTACTGTTTCTTATGCTGCATCACAGTACATTTCTTGGAAAAATTTTTACTGTGTTTCTCTTGCTTTTGGAAGCTTCAGTTTCATCCAATTATTTCATAGGATGCATTAGGGAAAAAAAAATTAAACCTCATTGCTTTATAATTCTTCCTGACAGATGGTACCCACAAAATACCCAGTAGCATCACTGAGATTACTATATTACAAAAATTCAGGGAAGATTAATATCTAATGCTTACCCAGTGATCCACATCATTCAAAAACCAGGCTTTAGAATAAGAATAAAATACAATACATATGATATATTCATTTAGGTAGCAGGCCTGAAGAGAGATAAGGAGAACAATTCCAAGTATTTGTTCCTTAACAGAGAAGAGGTGTGTCTAGGGAAACTCCAGCTTTCCCTGTCAGATACCTGTCTTTCCAAACCAAGACAAGGTGCAAGCAATCTACTCATAGGAAACAATGCTCTCGTCTTGAAAATCACTGATTGTCTTAGGCAGGGTTTCTATTCCCTGATCATCTGCCTTTGCCCAGAAATGGTTGCTGTAGCTTTCTGTGGGACCAGGGAGCCTTGGGGCTCTTGCTTGGATTTTTTCAAAGCCTCCCTCTCAGGCATCAGTGGTGCCCTGGACCGCGTTACTCTGACACTTAGCTAGCTTGAGTTTTTTGTTAGCTTAGGAGAGAAGGGGTTGTTGTTCCCTTTCCCTGGCCTTGGAGACTGTGACAGCAATCCTTTGGTGGCTTTTGCTTTTTCCTGAACTCTTCAGTTTGGTTTGATCCATGGCATGAGAGAGCGATTGACACGAGAAGTGGGGGACTGGTGCAGAGACAAGGAGCTGCTCCATCCAGGCTCCAGATCTCAGAAAAGCCGACCCAGTGAAAGAAAGGATACTAAATACACCAGCTTCATCTGCTGTGGAGATAAACATCAGAGATTCACCAGATTCCCATCTGGTTTTGCCTGAGCTGCTGTGAGAACCCTTTGGTTTTTTCCTTCCCTGAGACAAGAGCTGGCACTACTTTTTTTTTTCTCCTCCACACCACTTTGCCGCCATTGTGATTTTATTTTTTCTCCTTCTCTGGCATTTGATTTTTCATTCTGGTGTGGCTGTGTGTAAGCAGAGGGAGGAGGGTTTGACAGTTCAATATCTAGCATTTTTTCACCATTTTTTCCCATGCATTATTGTCACTCTCGTCAATAAACTGTTGGGTTTCTTTCAGTTTCATCCACTGGTCTTATTACCTCAAAGGGATTGTTGGAAGCATTTTTTGTTAAAAGAAAACACTCATTCCACACTCACTCCACAGTATTCCACACCTAAATTTGTTTATAAACCATAAAAACCATAAAATTTGCCTCCTCAGTTTCAGCAAAAGGCTGCTTTTGCTGCTCATCTGAGGGTTAGGCTTTGAAAAACCTACAGCCTACAGCTCCAAGGACACTGAAACTACCAAAAAAAAAAAAAAAAAAAAAAAAAAAAGGGCGACGGGTAATTCAAAAAACCTA
>VWYO01021017.1:774559-811093 GCA_013400275.1 Rhadina sibilatrix | reverse complement strand
ATTTTTTTTTTTTTGCCCGCCCAAAAAAAAAAAAAAAAAAAAAAAAAAAGGCAGAATCTTCCCTCTGCAACTGTCTTTATTCACCTGTGTGCAGCCATGACCTATACCTATGTACATTTTGATTTGGAACCTTATACTGTCTTCTAAAATCCATTTTCTACAACTTCGACGTGCTTAAACCTATGCATACATGCTTTCCATGCCATGTCCCCACTTGTAAGTGTATTTAAGCCATGGATAATAACAAGAAACTGAAAGATTTAGGCAATACAACAATATTTGTGAAGTGTCAGTTTCCTATTTTTTCATAGGTAAAAAAATATTCATTACAGCCTTACACCTACAATGTATTCCTTACACCTACAATGACCTCTGAGTCTAACAGAGTTACTTCCTAGACTTGGAATAAAATGTATCTAAGGTAATTGCATGGCAGTAATTAGAAAACAAATTCTGCTTTCCTAGTCCTGTCTTCCAGTTTTCCTGCTGGTCTTATTTTCCTTACACTTATCTTCCAATAAGTGGCAGATCTAGTTTAAAGTGTTCCTGTTAATATTGATGAAAAGGAGAAAACTTTTTTCCCGACAAAATGGCTGGTTTGCTTTGCCTGTAGGAGAAAGACCAGCAAATGGATGGAGTGCATTTTTTCAGATCCTCATGTTTGTGAATGGGTCTTCTTTTCACATGAAATGCTGTAGTATAAAACCAGTAAAAGAACAACCCATTCCTTACAGGTAACCAGTTTTTCTGAATGCTTGGTTGAGAGTAGATGTACAAAGAATATACAGTGCTAGGGAGAGGTATTAAGATTTTTTTTTTTTTTTTTTTCTATTTCAAGAGTTCTGCAGGATCAGGAAGCTAATTTCCTTCTCTCCAGCCTCTTCTTTTCTTAGAAAAGATAAGTAAAGGAGAGCTGTCATAGGTACAATTAAGTTGGTGTTTTGGTTTCTTATTTTTTTTAAGGAAGCACCCTTAGTCCAAATTCCTCAAACTTATCAAAGTGTCTGCCTCACTTAGAAGTCAGAAATTAGGTACTTGAATCACTGGAGATGATGCCTGCCTGGCACTAATTGAAGTCATTTTAAGCCTTTCTAGAATGAGTATTTAAGCTTCAAAAAGAGGCATTCTCACTATTTCTCATAGACTTGTAGTGTAATTCAGGTATGAAAGGACCTGAGTAGGTATCCAGTTTAACTTTCCACTCAAAACAGGCCCAGACATGGGATCAGACCAGGCTGTTTAGGGATCTACCAAGTCTGGTCTTGAAAATTGCCAAGGAAAGAGATTATGTAACATCGCTGGGCGACTTGCTACTCTGCTGGGCTATCCTCAGGGGGAAAAGCTTCTCTTTATAACCAATTTAAACCTGTTTCAACTTACAGTTTTACTTCTCATCCTCTCATGGGGAAAAACTGTGGAGAGGCTGTGGCCTCAATAGCCTCCATGTAAGGACTAGGATCTACTCTTTTGTTCCTCAGAGGCCATCTCCTCTCCAAATTGAGCAATCCCAGCTTTCTCAGCCTTTCCTCACAGAGTGCTCAGCCCCCAAATATTTTGGCAGCATCAGCTAACTCATCCTAATTTGTTGAGGTCTTTCTTATACTGAGAACCTAAAATAACACAGGGATGGGGACTCATCAGGATCATCAAGTCCAGCTCCTGGCCCTGCACAGTATACCCCAAGTGACCCCAAGAGTCACACCATATGCTTTGAAAGTACTATCCAAACACTTCTTGGACTCTGTCAGGCTTGGTGCTGTGATTGCTTCCCTGGGGAGTCTGTTCCAGTGCCCAGCCACCCTCTGGGTGAAAAACCTCTTCCTGATATCCAGCCTAAATCTCACCTGACTCAGCTTCATGACATTTCCATGAATCTTGTCACTGGTCATGAGAACGAAGACATCAGTACCTGTACCTCCACTTCTCTATATGAAGATGTTAAAAACCCCAATGAGGTCTCCCCTCAGTCTCCTCCAGGCTGAACAAATCAAGTGATCTCAGGTGCTCCTCATATGGCTTCACCTCCAGACCCTTCACCATCCTCATGGCCTCCCTTGGACATTCTCTAATAGCTTAATGTTGTTCCTTTATTGTGGTGACCAAAATAGCACACAGCATTTAAGGTGTGGCCATACCAGTGCAGAGTGGGACAAGGTTTAACAAATGCCAAGAAGAGGAGGATAGTCTTTTCCCTCTATCTACTGGCCATCATTCTCTTAATGTATGCTGTGACACTGTTGGCTATCTTTGGTGCCAGGGCATACTCCTGGCTCGTGTGTTACTGTTCGAGAGTTCAGCAGTTTTAAGCAGAGCTGCTCCCCAAGCAGACCCAGCCTGTACCATTGCAGAAGGTTCTTCCTCCTCAGGTGAGTGCTCTCCATCTTTTGGTTAATCGTATATGGTTCTTGTGGCTCGCTGCTCCACCCTGTCTGGTACCCCCTGAATGACAGCTCTGTCATTGAGGGAAATCCAGAAACTTACCTGAGTTATTAAAAGAAGGATTTGTTTCACCAAGACATTTGACCCGCCAGGAATATTGTGTTTCTGACCACAGACTCCTCCACAATGCCACAATCACTTCTCCTCTGGTCTTGACCCATGAGCTCTCCCTCAGCCTGATGTCTGTCCTATACAAGAGCTCCCCATAAATGAGCTGATATTTTGTGCAGAGTGCCTCCTCCAGCTGTCCTTCTTCTGTCTTCTCTGACAATATTTCCTGAAGAGCTTATACCATCCATTGCAGGCATCCAGCAGCAAGCTGTCCCAGCATGTCTCAGAACTCCTTTGCATTTCTGTTGGCATACAGGCACTCACCACATTTTGTCAGGTGGATCCCACAGCTCTCATTCTCAGGCATCAGGGCTTTTTGTGTTTGTAAAAACCAGTACCCCATCTAAGACACAGCTTTTGCACGATGTGTTGGCCTACAGGATTGGCGTAAACCCCATGCCCCAAACCCTTCCCTTAGATCAAGGAAGGCACCTCCCAAGCTCCCATTGCCCATGGGCTCACCCCAGGACCCTGCAGCCCCTCCCGGCATCCTCGGAATCTCCTGTGACCAGATTGCTGGTGACCACATGGAAGAGCAGCGGGGAAGTCAGTTAGCAACCATGCGGAAAAAGGGGAAATTAAGAAATGTGAATGTGTTTCTATGGGAATTCCTTAAAATGCTTTGTTTGATGATTCATTAAGTGCCTAGATGTCACTTTTAGAAAAATGTGATCTGTTTGAAAAAAAAAAAAAAAACAGCTGTGGCCTTTCCATCTTCATGGTCTCTTCTCTCATTTAACAATAAGACAACAGGAAAAGGCCTCGAATTGTGCTAGGAGAGGTTTAGTTTGGATATTAGGAAACATTTCTTCTCTGAAAGGTTGTCAAACATTGGAAGAAGTCACTCTGGGAAGTGGTTTAAATACCCTGGAGATATTTAAAATATGTGCAGATTAGGAACATGGCTTAGTGGTAGATTTGGCAGTGCTAAGTTTCCATTGGACCCAATGATCTTAAGAGGTCTTTTCCAACTTAAGCAGTTGTATGATTCTATGATACCTAAGAAAAAAAAAATTAGAGCATTTAAAAGATTTTATATCTGGCCAAGGTTCTGTTTTCAAGTTCATGGGGTGTAAACCCAAAGACATTTCATCTAGGACATGCATTTTTAATCAAGGTGAAGGTTCTCCTCAGTGAAGCCTTTTTATTTAATATGTAGCTCTTCTGGCTTTATATGACTGTTACTGAGAGCAAAATGTGATTCATTACAGCCATCCTCACATTTTTTCTGTGCCTTTTTCTTAATCCTCAGCTTTATCAAGGCCTTTCACATGTCATGCTGATGTTTACAGAATAGCCAAAGAGCATCTTTATTTTTAGTCAAGGTTCTCCTTTAAAACACCTTGCTGGTATAATGCGTCTGTATTTGATTATCTAATCTATGAGCAGATCAGTCCTCTCAGGAAAAAAATGTTAACTTGTTCCCAGGAGGCCAGAATAGCTGTTATACAGACATTTTTCTGCATTCATCTTTCTTTTTGCATCTTTGTCATTCGGGTAAAATAGATTTCTTAGCAGCAGAAAATGCTTTGTATTTATATTCTAGTTTCTATCCATGGATCTCAAAGCACTTTTCCAATATAAACAAAGGTAATTGTTAATTAAAACAAATTAATCATCCAGACAAATATGACTATCAATATTTTTTAGGTAGAGAAGTCAAAGTACAGGAAGCTTAGATGACTTGCTCAAGGTCATATTGGAGACAAGAAAATAAAGGTGTGAAAAAAATTTAGGCTGTTGGAATTGTTAGATCATTTCTAAGACCAAGCTATAAGCTAGATAGGCTAGAAAAATTATTTGTATTGTCACAAATATTTTGAGATTTTAATTAAAATAAGCAAACCACTAAGCTTAAATTAACTTATTTAACCCACTAAATCTTTTTGGGGAAAAAATGAAAGTATATCAAGGTACAAAGTGACCTTTTTAAAAGCATTATTCAAAAGTGTCCTTAGGACACATCCTATAAGGAGACTAAGAAGCTAACACCAAGATTTATGTCCCAGCATCATCATCACTAGCGTATGCAATCTGTGTGCTGCAAATATTTATGTACCTACTGGTAGACAGAGATGAAGCAACTCTAACATCAATATTAGTACACAAAACTAGGAGCTATACTTCAAATAGGAGTGGGAGGTTTTTAAATTAGGTATTTGGTGTTTGCTACATGGCAAGGCCTGAGGTCTCAAGGGAAATTCACAGAATACTCATAAAAGAAATGTACACAGACAAAAATAAAGAAGTGTGGGGGGGTGGAGAGAGAGAGAGAGGGAGAATGCTTGGCCTCCAGCTACAACTCTAACAGAGAGGAATTTTCCCTGAATTTGGTCCACTGCCATGTTCACCAGCCTTGTATAGTTATTCTAGATATACCAGACCATCTCAAATAGGACTACTTACTTGTATTTAGGGAATCCCAACCCCCACGTGCCTGTTTATCCTTCTCACATAACTCAATAGTGACATATAGGTGCCTTTAACAATACAAACAGTAGTGTAAATAGCTGTTAAACCAGATGCTTCCCATTTATCAAGAACAGTTTCTTTATCAAGTACATGGTTAGAAAAAGAAATCCACTTCTAGAAGTCTTTGCAATATCCTAATATCCAAACTGTATTTCATTATGGTTATTTAAGCAGTTTTGTGATGTTCTTCTAAATCTCTGTCAATCACATCATGACCCTTTAATTCAGCTGACAAAAATGAAAATATTTTTGTGACCCCTGTATCTAATAAATAGAAAAATACCGATCTTGAATCAATATACTCTCTGTTACTATATCCACCATACTGAGGTTATAGAGGAAAAAAGCCTTCTGTTTTTCACTGTCCTTGTTCATGCAGTAGCCAGTTTGCTGATTAGAAAGCAGATTATGCTTTTCTTGGCATTTACCCAGTTGCTGTCTTGACTGAAAGGTTATAGAAGCACACATACCATGGCTCTGCAAAAATTAGAAAAGCTGGCAAGTCACATGCCCTCAGTGCCTGAGGCAGAGAAAATACTGTTCCCTTCTCAGAGCTTCTTTCCACCTTCAGTCTTCTGAGGGAGTGTCAGACAAGGTATCAACCTGCGTTAGCAACTTCGGAGATTGACAGTTTTATTCATTTTCTTTGTCAGACTCTTAAGTGCAATGTAGCAGACAGCATCTGAGATTACTTCTCACCTATATGCATACCAGAATTTCCACCTGGAAACCTAGTTCCACCTTTCTATTCAATTTTCATAAAATGAAAAAAATATTAAACCTTGAGAAAAGAGCTGAAATTCAATTCAAACTGATAAAGTTAATTTTTTGGATTAACGTTTTTTTCAATGAGACCATTCTCTAGTCATATATCAATCAGAAATGTTCTGTTTTACAGGAACCTCTCTGATTAAATAACGCAAGAAACAATCAGAAAACGATGTGCTGAAAATGTTATTGCTGAGTTTGTAACAGGACTCTCCTACACTGTCCTTAGGAAAAAAAATATAGATCACACTCCTAGCATCTGCTATTTTAGTGAGAGTCAAAATTCCATGTTTGAATGGTCAAACAAGTTCTTTGGCTCAAACTAGTACAAAAAACAACAAACATCTATGTATGTCTGCTCTAGCACAGCCTCTTGCAGTTGCACCCCGCGTATCCCAGGCAAATTGGCTCAACTGTCACAAAGAGTGAAGTCAGATAAGACCAACAGAACCCCTACCTGTACAGACACCACAAGAGCAACAAGTCTGATGTGACACTGAAGTTTTTCATAGGACTGAATCCAGACTAAATGGCTGGTTGGAAATACTAGGATGACTTAGGCTTCAGGGGTTTTATATAGCATGGGATTCATTGTGAGCTGTGTCCTCACTGAGTCCAGACTAGTCAGAATTCATCAAACTGGGAGACAGATCATAACTAACTAGTGGAGTTCTCAATCCTTTTATACTATTTCACAGCCCCCTTCCTGTGCAAAGTCCGTCTCTGTCAGAATTTCTGCATGCAATCTGTGTCTTCCTTGCTAAACCAGGTTGAGGTCTAACAGCTAGGTTTATCTTACCATCCTAAAATTTTCACCCTTAAAAATCCTTTTCAACCCCCCACATTGCAAACCACCTTGGTATTTACATATATCTCCCTAATGTCTCCTCTATCTGTGTATCTTGGTTTGGAAAGACAAGTGTCTGCTGGGGAAAGCTTGGAGCTTCCCTTGGAATGGAGAATGTGAACCCTCTCCTTCCAAATTATTAAAATTTTGCAATTAGGGTCTTTCAGGCAAAGATATGATAATAGGAATAACAGTTCTTTACTAGGAATATTAAAAATACAAATGTAGTAGTACAAAAAAAAACCCCAAAACAACCAAACAAATATCCTAGAAACCCTGACAGAGTCAGAGCTACAACCTGACACCCTGCTGGTCAAGGTGTTGAAAGCAGTCCAAATAAATCCCCCTGGAGTGACAGATATGGTTCTGTTGGAGTAGAGATGATCCTGTAGAAGGGTCTAGTGGTGGAGAGACAGGTCTGGTCTTCCTCTGGGAATCAGAGGAAGTGGAAAACAGGTTGCCCTGCTGTTCTGAAATCTCAGTTTTTATCCAGGTAGGAATGCTTGGCTCCCCCCACTGGGTGGAGCATCTCACAATAGGATGATGTAATTTTATCAGTCATGCAGTGAGCCTCAATGGCCCATTACCAGAAGACATTCCCCTGGAGGGAGGATGGGTTGTGGGAGAGATAAGGAACATTGCCCCACCTGGTTTTAACAGCTGGCCCCTTATCAGAAGGCACCCACCCCCTCCCCCTCGGAGTTATGAGGAATGGCTTATACAAGAGATAAAGAAAAACACCTCCCCGCTGATTTAACAGATGGCAAATGGAATACACATTTTTGGTTACATATTGCAACCCAAGACACTATGTAAGGTCTGTTGCTGATCTGATCAGTCAAGCACTTGGCTTATACCTGGGCACTGCCAGGATTTGCATTCTACGGACAGTTGTGTCTGCCTTACCTGTAGCATCAGATCTGGAGGGTATATGTTCTGAAAACATCTTCTCTTGTCCCAACATCTTAAAAAAAACATGAAAATCTTGGTACAAGTGGTCATAAGTGCTGAGGTCTACGATCTTTGGGTTTACTGTGTTAAAACCTATGCAAGGACTTGGTACTGAGCAGTGATCCCAGGAATTTTGAATGTCCACCACATCAGAACGTACATCAGTAGCAGATAGTTACTTCCCAAGAAGACATTTAGAAATGTTTGGTCACTGTACTAACAAACGATCCATAACAGTTTGATTTCTTTACATTGTGAGTGTGACAAAGAAAATTGAATGCATTTTCTTGGATGAACTTAAAATATTTTCCTTATCGCTTTTAAACTCAGCTTAGAAGATGATACAGCAACTTTCAGGTAGAAAAGGAAAGGCTAAAAAGCATGTAATTCAGCTCACAATGGATTTTACAGGCCTCAATGGAATTAATTACTGAGAACTTGCACATGTAGTAATTAATTTCATGCAATTCAGCACCATCTGCAGATGCATTATTTCCTTTCAAAGCTACTATAATTTGATGTAAAAGAGAAATTGTTAGGAGTTTTTAGGCAGCAAAAGCTTTTGTGTGCTAAAGCTTGTTTATGCCAAAGAAATTAGATAAGGAAATTAAATATTATTTGAAAAACATAACCTCTTTTCCCATTAAAGAGAAAATACCTCTCAATTGTCAGTTAGGGAACTGCTTGCAATTACAGAGATTTGGTAAAAAGAAACTTTGATTTAAGACTGGTTTTCTTGTTTAAAAAAATAGTTGTGGGTTTTTTTGGCAGCAATCACTTATCATTTGCAGGTGAATTGTGCTATTACATCAACCTTTATACACACTGCAAGAAAAAACTATTGAATATACATCCCTCCAAATATATTCCAAAATTATTTTATATTATTTGTTTGTAAGATATGTAAAAATCTTTAATTACTTTTCTCTTTATTAGCTTGTATGTAACTTGCTCTGGAAGAGAAAACAATTGACTGCAGCAAATGACATAAGCTGTTTTTCTCATATTCAAGGGCAGGGAGGATGTATCTTTTTTTAACTCCTTTTGAGGGTTCACATGTACTGAGAAAGAAATTTCATCAACCAAAAAAAATTTAAATTAGAGAGTGTCCTGAAGCATTGAAGAGTATCCCTCAGTTGCATCTTTAAAGTCTGTAGACTTTAACACCAGAAATACTGTCAAAGAGCATATTAGAACAATGTACTCTGAGCATCAACTGAACCATCAGTTTTGTGCTGGAAACTCTGGAAAAATCAATTTCGACATTTTTGAGGCATTCATGTGGCACCTAACACAAGGGCTGATTCTGCTGTAATACTGGGACTGAGAAAGAGTATGTATTGGGGAGGGAGAGGCTATCCACATAGCACAGTTTTTGTTCTGTGATGTGTTAGGCAGCATGCATTGTTCTTTGGCAATAATAATAATAATGAATAGGTTACAGCCCCATCAATCTATGCCCATTTAACACGGAGTCACATTATCACGGAAGGGTTCCTGTTCTGAAAAAAGAAATGCAATTATTATGTGCATTTGTTAGCACTCACAATATTCAACTTCAGCTGAGAGCTTCTTGTTTCTGTACAAAACAAACTCTGTGGTAATAGAGAGCTGAAAGCACTAGCCTTGTAATTGCAGGAAGAGGCACAAGACCAGTCAGGTTCTGTGTATTTTCCTCCTGCTGATTGAGGCCTGGACATGGTTTCCCTTCCTGAAAAACAACCATTGAAGCCTTGTGTCTAACGAGCAAACTAGATAACAGCATTAAAATTGCATTTGGAGCTAAACGAGATGCCATCATGACAGTCACATTATGGGAATAGTGTAGGGCAATAGAGATGATTGATCTTAGAGCAATCACTTCCCAAAGCAAGAAGCCATGAACAAGCAAAAACTCTTTCCAATGCACTTTACAAAGAAAACATGAAGACTTGCAGACAACAAATCTATAGTCTTCCTACAACAACCACTTTTAAACAAGCTTGGTATCTTTACCTAGAGAAGCAAAGATGGTGAATCATTAAGCAATTACAGTGAGGTGTCCTGATTTTTGGATCCAGCTTTTTGGATATGTTCTGAAATAGAACTTGCATTTGGATATGTAAAGTCCTCAGTCCTTAAAAAAAAAAAAAAATTGAAAGCTTGAACACGAATGTAATATTCAGGACCGAAATAGAGCAATCAGGTTTTCTGAAAAGGTCCTTGAAATCACACTTTTAAATATGCCAGAGGAATTGATTATTTTTGTACTCTTCTCACTGTCATTGCTTTCACTGATAAGAGGAGACAAATGGTTTGAGGGAGGGAAGACATGAAAGATTCACTCACTCTGCAGCCTTAAGATTTGCTCAGGCCTGGATTGACTGTCATTTCCTGATCTTTATGTGATGTTTATCACAATAGGTTATCACCACTATTTAATGTCTTATATATTCTTAATGAATATTGTCATTCTCCTTACTATGATAAAAGAGCAGTAGTCATGCAGTAAAGGCAGAAAACATAACAGATTTAATACATTTGCATAGAAAGATCTTCATGCTATGACAGAAAAGGCTCAGAATGTATGTAGTCTGATGATTAAATTGGGAATTGCCAAAACAAGCAAACAAAAATATCTTGCAAATCATTCTTCCTCCAGACAGATTTAAGATTATGATCTCCTAGTTCTTGGTGCTGCTGTACATGTACAAGCAATTCAACCTCATCAAAGTCTTGATTTAGAGGGCTTAAAATCAACCCATTGCTCACTTTTTTGACTGAAACAAAATTATTTAGACCACTGAAATGTTACCATTATTTCTGGATGACCTTAAATAAACAACCAATGCAATAAATTCATAGTTACTTAGTAAAGTTTCCATTTTAGTTAAATAGTGTTCAACTTGCTCATTTCTGTTAACACTTTGTGGACTATTTGGGTTCTTTTTTATGATGCAATGAGTTACCCATTATTAATATTATGAAACTGTTTCTTACGGAACTACGTCTTTGGAATAGTTAAGATGACAATATTACAATCATAAACCCATGACATGATGACATGTCCTATGCTGTAATGAATGATATCAGAGTTTTTTCCACTTAAAAGCTGTCTTATGGAGGCCCTGAACCCTAGAGCAAACGTCTTGTGAGCATTACATTGCTCAGCTCTATATATGTGGACACAACAGTTAATTGTGCAGTAAATGAAGTAAAGAAACCTTTTACTGTCACATATGCTCAAAGACTGATTCTTTTGGTCTCTGGATGCTCTGGATGCTTTCTCAGCTCATAGCGTTATTACAAACTAAATCTGTCTGTAATATCTACTTTTTGTAGCCCCAAAATATATTGGTCTAAGATAAAAGTGAGAAGGTAGAAGTTTTTATCAGTCTAATGGTACATAGAAGTACAGTACTTGGTTTGGCAGTCCTTAAAACACAGAAACAAGTGTGTGAGAAGACCAGCAATACACAAAGGAGCTGAAATCTATTAAGAGGCTTATGTGATATGCTTTCACTTCTTATATGAGCCTTTGAACTGTATCCCTTTAGTACATATCTGATTCAGATTTCTAAGTACGTGCAAGTCTCCATAAGGCCTTCCTTTCCACTTCCCTAAAGTAATTGACATAAGAAGATGAAATGAAGCTGGATTGAATTATTTCCTGTTCTAACTTCCTTCTTCTCTCCATTAAAAAAATTCTCCAATGTCACTTTACACTAGAAACACAGTCATGGCTTGGCACAAAGGATTGTTTTGTAGCGGTTTCAGCAGGAAAAAGAATCCTGCATGCAAATATTTATTTACAAACTACTGTGATATTTTAGATACTTAAAGTAATCCTAACTTTAAAAAGCTTTACATTCAGCTTTATTCAACAATTCCATTTATGATCAAAAATGACAGAGTAGACTGGGTTTGGTTTTTTTTTTTTTTAACAGGAGGCAGATGGTAATGTGTGTATCTTGGAGGCTAGAGTTCAGTTCAAAATGGTCTTGATGGAGCAGATAAATAGCCCAGTAAATAATCTGGGCACGTGAAGATGGAAATAGCTAACCATAGCCTACTGAACAACTTACTGGTTCTTTGGAAACACTTTCTTTACTATGTCAGAAAGGAAACAGAACAATTAGAAAAACTCCAGAGCATCAGATGCATAAAGAACAATCTGTAAAAAAATACAAGCAAACTAACAACCCCACCAAACAACAACAAAAAAGAAACAAAACTTAAACCTGATGTTGTTTAGCATAAAGTAGGAATGTTTGGGAAAAGAATTCCAAAAATAATCTCCAATTCCCTAAAGGCTGCAGCAAAAAGGAAGAAATAAATCTCTACTCTACATGCATAGTTGATATGAGAAAGAAAATACCTGAAGTTACAAAGAACAATAATAGAGGTAAGATATTAGTAAAATGTTTTATGACCAGAAGTGAAACACTAACAGATGACCATTAGCCTGTGGCATCTTATTGTTTGAGGTCTTTAGCAAAAACTTGAGCAAATCTTAGAAAACAAGAAATGGGTGAGGGGGAAAGGTTACCTTAGGATAAGGCAGTTGATTAGGTGACTTCCTAAAGTCTCTTTCCAATGAGCTTTTTAAGGTATGGCAAAGCTTTAAATTATGCTTTTTTGTGTATACAGTAAACCCTGTGCCCATTCTATCACCTCACTCCTACATATTTTCATCTCATATATTTTCAAGGAAACTTTGGCTTTGCACCAACCAGTTTCATCTTATACATCTTCTTCAGGGGCTTCCAGGCAAAGATATAGGAATAGGAATAACAGTTATTTACTAGGAATATTAAAAATACAAATGTAGTAGTACAAAAAACCGAAGCAGGGCAACAAAATTTAACTTTTCTTATAGCATCAGAATATAGTAGTTTTCTCTGTATTTCAAAGCCATTCAACTAAGTAGCAAGGAAACTGTCTTTATTTTTATGCCAGACATGCAATTTTTGTGCCTGAGTCACTGTCATGCCTCATAAATGCCACTCCCAGACCCCAGGGGCTTCCTTCCTGCAGAGCACAGCATCAACCACAGGCTTTGAGGGATGCTTAAGATCTTTCTAACCTGCCCTGTGGAAGCAGGGTTAGGATAGAAAAGCCTGACTGCATATTCTTTTCTGATGCCAGCTGCAGCTTGCTTGCTCATGGAGAAGAGTGATGACCCCAGCTGCACCTCCCATGTGTTGGTGCTGCTGGCTGCACTAGTCAAGCACTTGCCCTGTCCAGGCACTCGGGAAGCTCCATGATTAAGAACTCAATTGCCCCCAATTTACAAACCTGCACATCCTCACCTGGCTGCAGTCTGGCCCTGTGGCATTGAAAGATTTGCACGTGAGGAAGAGAAAATTCAAATACTTCCTCTTTATGACAGAGTATAAATAAACAAGAATGAAAGATTTATAGTACATTAAACATTGGAAAATTCAACCACTATAAATATAGCATACTCTTGAAAATTATAGTGACAATTTGGAAGTAATTGAAGGATTCTATGTGTAAATGTGTCTCTATATACAGGCAGGTCCGTTCACCCCAAATTGTAGAGAATAAATAGCATGTAATAGATGTTATACCAAAATGACACCCTAGAGAAAATAGAGAGCAGAAGCAGGATAATGTGACAGAAAAAGACAGACAAAGGACACTGTAAAAGTGCTCAGGGGGGAGAGAAGGAGAAACAAGAAAAATAGGACAATGGGCTAAGGAAAAAAACTAGGCTACAAAAAGGAGAAATAAAGGTTGGTTGATGTGGTATGCTAAAATAAAGACATTCAATAAAAGAGATAGGTGTAACAGTGAGAAAAATAGGAAGACATATGACAAAAGGGAATAAAGGTAACAGACAAAAAAACCAATATGATGTAAGTATAAATAAAGCAAATTCAGTGTTAAAAGAGAAGAAGGGAGGACTGAAGGGAGAACTCAGGGTAGACTGGACATACCTTTCTTTAGGCAATGAGACGTATGTTAATATGACACACAAGCAGGTCTACAAAATTGAGAGCTTGTAGGAAGCAATTGGGAAAAATGAGGTGAGAAGGCTTGCACCAATGTCATAAAAGCCCAGGATTTTTTGAAATGAGAAAGGCAGTGGTCAAAGAAGGTGGTTCTGTCCCTCTGCTCCAGTCTCATGAGACCCCACCTGCTGTACTGCATCCAGCTCTGGGGTTCCCAGCACAGGAGGGACACTGACTTTTTGGGCAGAATCCAGAGGAGAGTCACCAAGATAATTAAAGGAATGGAGTATCTTTCTATGAGAAAAGGCTAAAAGAATAGGATTTGTTCAACCTGGAAAAGAGAAGGCTTAGGGGTGACCTAATTGTGGCCTTCCAGTGCCTAGAGGAGGCCTACTAGAAAGATGGAGAGGGACTTTTTTCAAGAGCATGTAGTGACAGGACAAGGAAGAATGGCTTCAAACTGAAATGGAACAAGTTTAGATTAGACATTAGGATGAAATTCTTTACTGTGAGGATGGTGAGGCACTGAAACAGATTGGCCAGAGAAGCTGTAGATTCCCCATCCCTGGAAGTGTTCAAGACCAGGCTGGATGGAGCTCTGAGCAACCTGCTCTAGTGGAAGGTGCCCCTGTGCACTGAGGCATTGGAACTGCGTGGTCTATAAGGTCTCTTCCAACTCAAACCATTCTATGATGCTGTGACTCTATGACAGGGTATGGGAAAAGGAACACAGCCCACAGCATATACTTGTGAATATCTGACGTAGCATAACTCGTACTGCTCAAGGACTTTTCTTTCTTTCTCCAGTGATTCACTACTAATGGCCCAAGGTAATGTGTACACAGAAGATTAGATTCAGGAGGCCATAGAGCATCCAGAACACTGAAGTAGGGTTGGAGACACATAGAGTCTACAAAAAACTTTTTGATTTTTAAAAGTAGCACCTGGAGCACAGGCATATCCTAATCTTGTCTCGTCTAAAATAGCACTAGATAGTTAGGCAGCCCATGACCCACTTTTTAAGGGGATAGAGCCTGATTTATTTTTTTTTTAACATAGTATCTGTTATGTTTTACAGTTGTGTGAATAGAGCTGTATAAGGTCATTTCACAGATATGTTCTTAGCAGCCATTACCAGGCAGAGAACACTACCTTGTCATGTTATAACCTGTCTGTATGTGATGTAACTGGGAGGTCGCTGGCAGGAAATTGCTGCGACTTTTACCTTCTTTGCTACTTCAGGAAACTGAAAAGCTAGCTCCAATTCTAAAATTCCTCATAAACCTACAGCCAAGAAATAGCTCCTAATTAGGTTACCTTGCAAAGCCACTATTCTTTCCCTAAGGGCAAAACTGGGAGATGCATCAAGTATTGGGGGGGATTGGCTTAAGACATCACCTTGACACAAAAGGGCTACATATAACATGTCTGCCTCTCACCTTCATGGTGTCATGTGACAGGAATTTTAGATGACATGAGCTTGGGCTGGAAGAGCAAGGACTACTTCTTGTTTAGAGAAATTCATCCATACTGAAAATTACTTTATCTAGATTCATATCTAGATTTGGCCATGTCTTAAGTAGATAGGAAGGCAAACTGTTAGTTAAAGTAGAAACCATAAAACTTTGTACCAAAAAGGTGAGCTGCAAAACTGTGACTGACAACCCATGTGGGTGGTAACACTTTGGTCAGCCTTGTAGGATGAGAAAACAACATCTGCCTGTTAGGTGGACACGGGGACACATTCCATTCACAGTAACCACGTCTAAAGACTTTTTTTCTCTCTGAGCCCCAGACAGCAGATGTGTCAGGGATGATGATGTGCAGCTTTCACAATAAAGCAATAAACATACACACCTTCTAGCTAGTAATTAGGGCAGATTGGCAGAATATGATTCTAAATGTGTTCATTTGTCTGGCATAGTACCTTTTCCCCTATCGTATCTCACTGAAATCATGGCATATTCAAGAAGATAACTCAGTGAATAGACTGCCATTAGCATGAATGCCAAATCTGGCTATTTTGTTATAGCATTTTAGGGCACATTTCTATTCTCCCCGTTGGTCAGCAGTTTTAAATTCAATTGCATTTCCTAATTATTCCCAAATCAATTATAAGTAAAATCTTATTAGTTGTATGTAAAATGTATTGCTGCATTTGGCATCTCACTGTTCAAGGGAAACACTGCACGTTTTTTGCTTACTACAAGAGAAAGTGAAGGTGTGCATAAAAAGGTGAATCATTTTATCGATGCATTTCTTTCAACTGTCAGCTGAAAGATTAGGACGTTCTTTGAAAAAACTGCTTCCCGGATGATGCTCTTGTACACTGTATTGGATCAAAAACCTGCACTTCAAATGCCTTAAAAAATACATCAGACTGGAACTTGTGAACTGGTGCTATTTGTCATCTGCAGAAATAAATATATGAGCCAAAGGCAAAGAATTTTCATTTCAATGCATGGTAAGCATGGTTCCACAAGCAGCTGAGCTTCATGCAATGAGACAGAGGGAGTAAAAACATGAAGCCAGTAAATGCATTCTCATGTTTCTGTGTATGGTTCTCAAGGAGCATTAGAGGCCAAAAAAAAGCATGACTGGCTGGCCTGATTTCTTCTGTGAAAAGCACTAAAACGGTAACCATAGCAAGGAAAAGACAATTGTAGTGAGTTTTTTTACCTCTTGTGTCTGCTTTTGATGTTTTCTCAAAATCAGGTTTAAGGAACCCTGTATAATATTTCATTTTAAATCAGGTCAGTCAAAAAATGTAAATGGCTCCAGAGGAAGAACGGAGTAAGATACCTGCTCCCTATAGGCAGTGCAAGGATTGGGGTCATATGAATCTGCTATTGTAAGCTGGGGATCTTGAGTGCAATACAAATTTTGCCTGCATTTTAAAATATGTTATTTATATATAGAAATTCAAGTTTTGTTTTTAAATTCCTTCCCTATTTGTATTTTCTGTCAAGGTTTCTCTTAGCTATTCTTTGCATCTAGACAGGAGATATTACAGATCAAGAAAGTTTGAAGATTACTAGACTATCCAGATACTCAGTCATCACAAATGGTAACTTGGATGTATAATTGAGCTTCTCTTTGAAAGAAACCTAAAGGATATGGAAGCTGTCCTTGGAAAGGAGCTGGAGTAAGTATTGTTAAGAAAAATCCCACAAAACAAAACCAAAAATTCTTCCATTTGTTTTTGTTTACTTGGGTGGTTTTGTTTTTGTTTCTTTTTTGTGGGGGGTAATTTTTTAATTAAAATGCAATTGTTTCTTCAGCAATACTTATATTATAAATATATTAAATAATTTACCAATTTACAGAGTAATAATACTATGGGACTTAATAGCTGTAAAATTAACAACATAATGAATGGTTGAAATCTGAAGTAACCAAACTGCAAAACAGTAATGCAGTAATCCCCATGAAACAATAATAATTATAATCACAAGAAAAATAGGAAAACCAAGGAATATAAGTGCAACCACAATAAAGATTTTGTTTATTTTGCTTTAAAAATATTGCAGATTAGAATTTACTTGTTGCTAAATAACATGCTACTGGATAAAACACTTTGATCAATATTCTCTGATATTTTCTAGGAGCTACATTGCAGTCTTTCAAGATGAAAAATGTCTTTGAGATTTATAATGCATTTGTCATTTGGTGAAGGGAATTCTACTCTCCAGTTTATTTACTTTTTGGCAATCAATAAAGCTATTTGTACAAAAGTCCCTTTGAATTTGTCTACTCTGGTATTTTCATTTCTGTGAAGTAAACAAACACAGGATAAATAGGAATTTTTATTTTAGCTATTCTATTTGTGGCTTGAGTCACCTGGGACTAATACTTTCACAATTTAGAAAAATTTCAAAACATTTTCATGGGGTCACTTTCATTTAAAAAAAAAATCTTGGACAACAAAACCTAGTAACCATTACTGAAAAAATTATAAGTTTGTAATTGTAAAGAAGTATTAATATAAGTACTGATATTTAATAAAATTTAATACATTAAAACAAATTTTCGTTTGACTATCAGCAAGTGTCTACAGACACTTTTTGTACTTAATGTTTTGTGATTAATTTTTAAGACTAGAGTAAATGTGAGTTTGAAAAATTGGCACCTATCTCTACACCAGTACTCTTTAGCTCACAATATGTCTGAGTAACACTTCTGCTGAAAAATGGATTTTCTGACTAATCAAGGATATATCCACTTTATACATCAGCACTGATACAAGCTCCACCAACATATTCCTTCTTCCTGCCTCCTCTGAAGTGTTTTGTATTTCGATGACAAAAGCCAGCATCTAGACAGCATCTGCATAGTAACTCCTGCTCACTGTCGTCGTTACCCTCTACTCAATTATGTCTGTCTATTATGCATTACTTATGTCACATTTTAGGCTTCTTCTTTCATGCTGGAATTGTGTAAGGCCAGAGAGACTAATTGGCTTTTCACATCTGAGACTTGGAAAGAGATAATATAATCTTCAAGGTTATGTTTGCTTCCCAGTAACCCAAAGACTTTTACAGTGGCTTTTCTTTTCTTTATGAATTATGGACTTATGGAATCACATTTGTATGTGACCTAGTATGTGTGAACATATGTGCATGTGTACAGATACATCTTTTGTTGGTTTCTGTGTCTGTTAGTAACTTTCAAAATGCAACCATGTCCACGTTAAGATGACAGAGCCACAGGAATATTAAAATACGTGAGATTCCTAAAAGTCATGAAAATTAGCAACTGAGTGAAAACCAGGGAATGGAAAAGGCTGGAACACCTCTCTTTACCTTTCTCACCCTGAAAATTAGCCATGGCCCATAAGGCTGCTTGCCTAGGGAGAAGAGGCAGGAGGGATTTGTATGCAGACAGAAGGGTTAGGAAGGAGCGTTGAGGAAGGAGAATGAAGGAAGACCTATGACATGGCAATAGCAGCCAGGGACACATGAGACAAAAAACTGCTCCCAAGACCTGAGAAACTGAGCACCTTCCTATTGTAACATCTTTGTTTCTCCTCTGCTTGAGGAGATCACAATTAGTTAGCTGATTAAGTAGCTGGATGGCAAAAGGGCACATAATTTGAACTACTTCATAACCCAGTTATTTTAGGTGGTCTGGGATATCTTGATTCTTGAGCAAGTAGGACCCTTATTGATAATGTCTCATTGATAAGAACAGCAATAAAACAGAAGGCTGGGATGACTATAATGAATGTACATAGTCAACTAGAATAAAGCATTTTGATGGCTGGTATTTTTAAATAATTGGCTCATTAACCTTAACTATATCAACCTGTTCTCTTTATCAAGGTTAATAATTGAATGGAAAAACATCTGGGGAAGTTGCAGTCTTACACATAGGACAGCCACTTATTCCCATGGTAGAAACCTGCTTTAAGAACCTGTTGAAAAAAGGTCTTTCTAAGAGAGGAGAAATATTCACACACATATCAATACATGCTTGCATTTTAATTCTGAGAAAACATAACAGAAAAAAATTGTGCCGTTCTGAGCAATTTTCAAGCAGTAGTCATGTATTTTTTGATGTATTTATTTTTTCAGTGATAGAACCTATCAATTTCTGCTTTGTTGCAGCAAAGCGAATTCTGTGTCCACCTGTGTAGTGTAGGGTGTTCATTCCCTAGCTACGGTTCTCAAAATTGTTTCAATGACAGAAGAATTTGAAACTCCTGGTCAGCAAACTGATCCCTGTGAAACACATCATAGTTGAAATTTTTATGGAAAACAAAGAAATTCTTATTCCAAATGAAAGAGAACCAAAAAGATGCTGTCCAGTGGTCATAATACATAAGGGTTGTAGAAGCACCAGTTGTATATTCTATGTATCATCTGCATGTCACAAAAAAAGGATTAAAACGGACTGGTGTAAGACCAGTATGTAGCAACCTGGTGGTGTTGCACAGACAGTGCCTGATGGTAACCACTACTCAGGGCAAAGAGCTAAGAGCTGCCATCACTACTACCTCATTCACCTCATCAGAAGGCTGAATCCAGTTCCTTCCTGCTTTTGATGACATCCTCAGCTGCTGAGGAACGCTGCAGACTAAAACTGAGAGAGCATTTTACAAACATCCTTGGATTGGCAGCAGAAAATCGTAGCGTGAGCAGCTAGAAGAGGCTTCTAACCTGAGAAAGTGGTAGACTGAGCAGAACTTTCAGAAATATTCTGAATTTCTCTTTTCCTTAGGACTAAGGTGTGGAAAATTGAATTATTTATGGCACACTAAGCTTGGCAGCAGTACATGGAGAAATGATGCAGACTGGGGGCATGTTAGAGAAGCCTCCTTGGAGTGAGGGGAATCTCTTAGGTCAGACAGTGTATTCAAATACGCACAAAAGTCTGAGATATTTCTGAGAGATCAGTCCAAACAGACACCTATAAAGTAGTTCCATGGGATAAATATGGAAATTTAACTAAGAAGTAATGCATCCATCATCTGGTGACCTTATTGATACTCCAATTAAAGCTATCAAATTGAAGAAGCCTCAATAAAAAAAAAAAGAAAACAATCCTCAGCTCATTTCCTTCTTTCCCAGGATGCTTCAAAGCTGTTCTTCCTATCTTTTTTTTTTTTAAGTTGTTTTTTGGCTCTCAGTATATCTAAACTGTAAAAAATAAAAAAAAATCAACATCACCAGTAAGATAGGGTGGTTTTGGAAATCTGTGCTGTATGAATGATCTAATTAAAAGGTAAAGGTCAGAATAATGTTTTGCTAAAATCTGGCATCTAATTGGAAAAATGTTAACTCTGAGCTCAACTAAACTCCCTGTTGTATTTCTTAAGATTGTGTCTGGTGTTTTATTTATGTGTGTAGTGTGCTGTGATTTTGTCTGCTATGATTTGTGCTTGTTTTTCAGCCTGTTCTTGCATATTTGACATGGATTTAATCCTCTCTGCAGCTCATCCTCCCCCACTTCTAACCTATCTTGAGTTATAGCTTGATATTTGAAATATTTCCTGCAAATAATTTTATCTCGAGTGGGAGGATTATAATAATGTTCAGAACATTGATCTCAGTTAAACTTATAAGGCAAAAAGTTGCACAGAGAATTGGGAGTTTACCCAAAGGCATAAAACATTAAATCACTCAGAAGGTTGATAAATATCTACTGAGGGATGTATAATATTGAACTGGGTGATGCAGTTCGGTGAATAACAGGCAAGGTCCAAAGAATGACTACACAACACATTTCATTTCTAAGTTACTTTTATAAATATCATAATTTCAAAATGGCCTACGACTAGAAGTACTCTGTGTATGGATGAATAGTAACTAATCTGAATGTTCTCTATTCACCTGTCTTTGGACAGAACTCTGAATATCTCAGTATTGAAATCCTTTAAATTTTTTTCAGATAAGCAGTTAAAAATACCAAAATGTCCAAAATATTTTGTCACTTCATTTATTTAGTCATGTCTTGAAAATACTCTAAAGAAAGGATTTCTGATAGTAGAAAGTGGTGAAGAAACAGATACTGTCTACAACACACAGTTAATGCCACACACAAGTACTACAACCATCAAGGAAACCTCCTTCTAAAAATGCACTGAAACTGGTAAAGAAAGTGCCTTCATATTCTCTGCAATCAATATCAGTTTCTGTAAAATCAGGGGAAATCTTTAATCACTATTATACCTTTCTAAGAGATGGAATACAACCTGATAATTAGCTCACAATTATAATTTTCTACATAAAACTTACCCTATCATAGTATGTAACAGCCAAGGTCATGTAAAAGCACAGATTTCAGCAGCAAGGATGATTATAAAGCTATCAGACATCCAGACCTTCAACAATTTTACTCTTCAAGGGCACAGTTGGAGGTGCACAATAATCACTCCAAGCTGCCACAAGGGAAATTGTGCACTATAAAAGAAATGGTGAATTTCAAGTGTCTATTGTAAGTACTACTGCTTTTATATACATTTTATATGATATAAAATGTATACACACATTTTTCATATAAACACACACAAAAATTATTTTAAAGGAGATTTTCAGAAGGTGAAAGGTAAGAGAAAGCAATCCATTATTCAGGTGTTTTTTTAAACAGTAGAAATTTTCTAAGAGGCAGACTGCCAGTTGCAGAGTTGTACGCCTTTTGGTATATTTATTCTCTCTGTCTTAAGGTTTCTGTTCCAGGAGCCACCACAGAGATTGGGACTTTCACTTGACATCTGCAGGTCAACACTCCATATCCAGTATGAAATCAGTTTTGCTGAATTTGGTAGCCAAAGAGGCACAGAACACATTTTTGATGATATAAAGACTGAGATTGCAGGATTCAGAAATCTCCCATCTACATCTGTTTTGTTTTAGGCAAAAGCACTGTTGTACAAATGTTCATGCTGCAGGAAGGGACTGCTATAGGAGATACAAGGAAACATCCACCACCACCATAAATTTCCATAGTGCTGTTAACATAAAAAGGGTAACTTCGGAAAACGTCTGCAAAATGCATATTTTCAATAAAAATGTTTCTCCCCACATAAATGTTAAGATAAGTAGGCAGGCAGTCACACAGATGAGCAGAGCTACACCATAAGGTAGGGGCCATGAAAGAGAATTCAGACTCTTTCATGTTTATAAGGAGGTTGCTGTAGAGAGAAAAATATATATTCATGCATTTTATCTAAATAACTTACAGCAGATACCTACTAAAAAGATTGTTCTTTTACAGAGCAATGTTAATGTTATACTTCTGTAAGATTTTGATGAATGATAATATATCAACACATGAATATTCTGCCTAGTGTACACCTATTTGTAAACTAAAGTATGAATACATTGATTTCAAACCAATTTCCTGCTGTCAGGTTAAAAATGCAACTGTCTAATACAAATGAAAAGGGAAAATTTCACCTAGAAAGTGTTCAAGACTTGTTAATCAATTTTTCTTTTGTGAAAAAGACTCAACAGTTATGGGAAATAATTTAATTTTTTTTTCTTTAAAAGGACAACCAGTTAAAAGTGTGTTCATCATAGTTTATTCATAATTGCTAAACATCATAAATACTTCATAAAAACATAGTCAAACATTTAGATATAACTTTAACAGGTCACATTTAGCAATTACTGCACAAAAGAAAAACACCCTGAAGATCATTGTTCCATCAAACTTTGAGGCCATGGATTCTCTGCAGATCATGGTAGGGGGTTGACAAATCCATTCTGCAGATGAGTTTTGGGAGGGCATTTGAAGAATAAGCACTCTTACTACAACTGAATTACTTCTTGGTTTCCAAAGTGAGTAACACATATTCAGATGCACAATCAGATATTCCCCTCAGCTCCAGGAGCTACAGATAGAAATTCAAGTCCATGATGTGGATATTCTTCTCTGTTCTAGAAAAGATGCAGTGAACAAAGAAAATTGGAAGCAAATAATTCTATAGACTAGAAATAAAATGTCTTCAACAGGTGGCAATAAAAAGTTTGAAAGATAATTTAGGCAGTATCCTGGACATGGTTGCTCAGGGGCTTTGAAACTCAGTCTTCCTCCAGATAACATCACCACCTATGAAGTCTTTGGTAATCATACACTACTATGTCTAAAGCAATCTTAGTAGGCACAAAGAGGTATGTAAGTAAGTGGCCTTTGCACTTATAAAATAAGAGTGAGAGAGGAGAAGTTCTGGCTTTAGGTGATCTTTCTGAGCACCAATACTATTTCTGAAGGGGTGTAAGAAAGGACATTTTTTTTTTTCCATTATAAGGCTCTGGATTCCAAGGATGGTTTTGCTGAGTAGTTTTACAAAAATTCTTGTTTATTTGTTTTTTTTTTCTCACAACTGATTTGGACCAGGCTATCAAGTTTCCACATAGACACAGCAGATCTGTGTGAATTCCCTGCACAACTTGCTATGCAAAGAGTTTCACGTTGAGCAGTCAGTGGTATCTGCTCCCATACACATGCCAAATTTCAAAAATCTACAGCAAGCTACCATGGCTTGGGTTGCCTCCCAGTAACTGAAGGCTGAGCATGTGCTCATGCAGAGTTTCTACACAGCAAGAGACCCTTGTGTAAACAAGGACAACAACATTAAAATGTAGTTTTAATGTAGCATTGGCCAAACCATCTAAACTGATTTTTTTCATCCAAGCTATACACTAAATGCTGTCATTAAGTTAATCACCTTTCATAGGAAGCCGCATTTCCCAAATGTTGTCAAGACTATTAATTGCCTATACAATATAATCCTGGAAGCTAGAGTGGCTTTGCCAGCAAGCCACAGATCACCAAAAGGCTTCCTAATGATTTTTTTTTTTTTAATGGGGGAATGGGAAAATACATCAGAAAGCTAATAGATTGCCTGTTTGCTAAAAGTACCTGTTGACACCAACAAGAAGCAAATGCAAGACAGTCTCAGAGATTTCATACCAGGCTGACATAGAAATTTCAGGCTGTGGTTACAGATACCAAGTGAACAATCATGTCAGATCAATATGCATAGCTCTGAACATTATCTGAGCAGAGTCCACTTTGCAGACTGAGAGTTTTGGTAACATGGCACCCTGCCTGTGAGCCCAAAAGGAGAATCCCAGCTGCACACAAACATACTCTGCTTTCAGACAGAAGGCTTGATAAATTCCTTCAGCCAGAAACACTCAGCAATGGAGCTCTAGGAGAGACCACTGAATTTACCACCTCACTTCTGCCATAATCAACTATATCTAAAGCCTTCCTACAGCTGCTTATCTATTTAGTTGTTATCATTTGAAGACAATTTGATTCTTAACTGTGTGCTATATTTCATTAAAATAGGTCAGCTGAGAGTGTCTGGAGGGAAGATCTTTCCCTGAAAAATTGGGTGTGATGAGATAGGAGAACTGTCTGAGCACATGGGGATTGAAAGGCATAGCCATTAGGGAGGCTGTAGCATGAGCTTGACACGGGGGACTGCAGACAATATCTGATTAAAAAGTCCACAGCTGGGCCTTAGAAAAAGAAGCAAATAGGGTACCTTCCATGAGACCCAGAAGGGATTACGGAAAACATGTTGCTAAGCAGGTATCTACTGAAAGTTTCTAGCCTGGAGTCAAGACCAGAGTAAAGCTTTACCCCAGTGTGGGCAGAGGGAAATTGAGAAAAAATTGAAAATTCTTTCATTTCACCTAGCTGATCTAAGCATTCCTCACTTAGAGTTCCTAGTTCTAGTTCATGTTTAGTAAAGACTACCTTGGCAGGCTGTAACACAAACAGGAATTTTTATTCACTCACTGGAGTCCATCCTGATCACTCTGGCTGGTGCAGGTTTTCACTGTGCATACTCAAAGATATGCAGCTCTGTGGCCTTCCCAAATTTCCTATGCATGTTTTTCAGAAGAGTAATAGATTTTATTCAAGAAAAGAGTCGATGTGAATTCTCATTACTGTTCACTAAATTAAATTACTTTTTGTTCCTGCACTCAGAAGATGTGGAGAAACTGTCTTTTCATAAGAAACGTTTTACACATGATCCCATCTATCTTTTCTGTAAGGTCTTCTTTTGTACAGATTTACCAAACTGAAGGTCTTCCTTGGTAGTCATATGTTTTTAAATTTAGCTGTTCTCTCAACTCTTTCCAGCCTGCATACATCCATCTCTAAATATGGTGCATAAAATTGGCACAGAACTTTATCTGAGACTACAGTGACTGGCTGTCAATGTACATGAAACAATAGAAATGACAGATTTATTTCTGACATGATACATAGAATAGAAAGCTGTTTTACAGCTACCAGAAACTATTTATCTAGTCTGTAAGGGGTCTTTCACTGCTACTGCAAAATAATTACTGCCTGCCTATGATAATCTTACTAATACTTTAGGATATGATCTTCCTGGGAAAAGTACCTGCCATGTTTGTTGACTGGTTTGCATCACAACATACAGGACAGGAGCTCCTGCATACAAGGACCTTCTCCATACATTCAATTTCCACTTTTTTTTTTTTTTTTTAAATTGGATTTCATCTTGCTGATGTCAATTCACCTCTCAAATCTAAAGGTAAAGAAAAGCATTGGAAAAGGAGAAAAAGAGCTTGCTCCAGGTTTCCTTTAAAATAGATGTGTGAATGGACTTAAATGTACAGAACTAGTGAAGACTATTGACAAAGAGAGTGTGAAAGAATGAAAATATTACTAAGTGAAGAACTTAATTTTCAATATACATTGTCATCACAGGTGTTGAATAACAGGATGTGGAGGAAAGTTGGAGGAGGTGGTGGCATCATTCATATTAATCAGCTCAGCTGACTTCTACTCATGCCTCTAAAGACATTTGTAAGGCCCTCCATAATGCTGAAAATAAATGGTTTCTCTTTATTCCAGCATTCTAAAATATTGGTGAAGATATTGACTCACACTGAACTAAGATTAGGATTTTGTCATATTGCATGTGATAAGCCCTTCCAGTTTGACAGGCAGCAATTGATAACTACTATCCCACTACAGTTTTTCAACCACTCGTGTGGCAACTTTACTGTAATTTCATCAAGCACAATTTCATCATATTTCCCTGAAAGTGTCATAGGGGATACCATCAAAAGCCTTACTCAAGTCAAGAATTATCACATCTTCTGCTTCTCCTTTTGTCCTCTAAACCATTTATCCTGCCAAAGAAGGAAATTAGTCTGGTTTGTAGTTATTTGCTCTTAGCAAATCCATATTGGCTGCCTCTTACCACCTTATTGTTCTGCAAGTACCTTCAAATTGATTGCTTAATAAATTGTTCCAATAACTTTCTAGCATTGAATTTAGGGTCCTGCTATGTGATTCTCTGGAATCTACTTCCCTACAGAAAGGTACTACGATATATGCCCTTTCCCAATTCACTGGAGTCCTTCTCTAACTGGGAGACAAATGCTGATGGTGTATTTAACTCTGATAATTTACTGTTAGAAGAACCAATGCTAAAATGAGTATTTCAAAGCAGAATATTTACAATATATTATATATTGTAAAATATATCTATATTACAATATATTCACTTACAATATGTAATGTATTACATACTGTCTTGGTTTTGAAAGACAGGTGTCAGCCAGGCAAAGCTGGAGTTTCCCTTAGAATGGAGAATGTAAACCGCTTACTCCTGCCAAATTATAATTTTGCAATTAAGGGCTTTCAGGCAAAGATTTGGGAATANGCCCCCGCTCCCTCCAGAGTTACAAGAGATAAAGAAAAACATCTCCCCAACGGCTTTCAACAAATGAAATAGAATACACATTTTTGGTTCCATAACCCAAGACACATACATTTCAATATCATTTTGGCTGCAAATTAAGACTTTGCATAAATTTATTCTATGGAAATATCATTGCTCTTAGGAGAAGTTTCTATATATTCCCTAAAATAGTATTAGTTTACTCAAAAATAATTATCTAAATGATTATAGGTGGATTTATAGGAAAACATGAAAAGCAGGAAGAGAGGCATGCAGTGAGACAGGGAAGGAAATATATTTCCAAAAGGGTTAATACAGTCATGTAAGAAGCAGCGTCACAGGATGACTCTGAGAATGGTTTCTAGACAAATCTCCATCAACACAGTACCCTAAAACCCCCAAAAATTTAAAAATAGACTTTTTTTTTTTTTTAAGTAGAGTGCACAAAAGTAGTGAAACTAGTCTGTCTGTCCTTGCTTCTACTCACATATGTGCATGACTTTTTGGACTGCTTCAAGGAGGCTGATGAAGATAAATCAAACAACAGCTTTTTCCAGAATATAGCTCTCTCTCCAGAGGTGTTTCTTATCAGTTGCTTTGTGTATGTTCCTGGAAACAGCTGTGAAGTAAGTAGTTGCTCAGATTAAAAGAAAAAAATAACTAGCAGCTTGAAGCTAAAAGACTGTAGGCTGATTTTCCAGACAGCTTTGTTGTTTTTTAAAGCTGTCATTCTGTTTTTAGGTGAGAATGAAGTACTCTGCATGGAAATGTTTCCTACTTTAAAGAACCTTGCATACATCTTTATTTTTGAACATAATCACTGATGAATGTTATATACTTTGTGCATATCCCTAACTGTTCTTATACACAGATTTATCCACAAAAGTAATAACTGTAGCTTGCTTATACTGATGATGAGCATTCATGACTGCAAGACCATGGCATATTATCTTCCTTTTTCTGTGAATACAGAATTCTTCCTGAGAAATCCTTTCACTCCTGTAACAGCCAGCAATAGAACTTTCTAAAGTACAACAGTGGTAATATTTCAGCAACACAGAAGAGTCAGTGCTGAAATTCTCTCTTGGTATTTAATTGAATATACTCAATAACACTGGCAAGTAAGTACAGTCTGTACTTCAAAATGCTCTTAGGTAGGTGGAAGCAATAGCACATAGAGAAGTGAAGCTCTGTAAACAGAAGGTAAACATTAAGGTCATTTATAGAATTAAGGGGGGGGGGGAAGGAAACATTGAAAACACAGCTGGTGTTCAACATTTCCTTCTCCTTAAAACAAATTTGTCTTTTATAGATTGCAGTAAGCTTTAAGGAGAGTAAGATATCAGGAAACTGCAAGAAATCCTTTATGAAAGAGGACAGGGAGACAGTGATGACTGGCAAGAAGCGAAGACAACTAAAGTGAGAGGGATATTTCTAAGAAGCATCTCTGTTCACAGCATGTCTCTTGTGGATGTAAAGAATGGCTTGACAATGAGAAAGACTCTGGCTCCTGATTAGAGGCAAATTCAGTTTTGGTCCCGCTATTCCACTTTCTAGAATATGCTCCCACATCTCATTGTATGCAGACTGCACATACAAATGCCCACAAGACCTTGTCTCTATCAGCTACAGGATTCTTTTGCTTTAAAATGTTGACATGAAACATGTTGAACCTATCCCTCTCAGTTTTCTATGGTGAGAGGAAACACAAGGCTATGCTTAAGGGGTCTTTTTTTGTTCCATTTACTGCTAATTATGAATATATTTGCACAGTATTTTTTTACTAAAACTTTTTATCCTGTCTCATAGCACATCACTTCCTGTTTTCTAAAAGACTGCTACAGTCAGAAATAATCTCTGTTTTCAAACTGCATCTATTTTAGCTCTCTCAAGTGCCTAACTCTCCCCCAGAAAATGTTGCTCATTGGAATTTCAATTAGATCACTCTCTTATACCTATTTATAGATGTTCAAAATCAAGGTGCCTTGAGATCCAGAATTGCCTCCAAAACCTGGAAGTTGGCTGTCTAAGTGTGAAGATGAATGAAAATATGAACATGTGACATTACAGCCAGTCATGGAAAAAATAACTTGGAAAGCCAAGAAACCATGGTGAGATTACTGATCATTAATGAAAAGCTCATCAGACAACCTAGCCAAACCCAGGTAAGGCAGAGTCACGGATGCGACAGATGTGACACAGGTGTTAAATGGCATTGTCTATAGAATTGCTTAATGTAGCTAAGATTGTGTGCTGCTTATGGAAAAATATGAATTTCATATTCATAAACTCCAACAACAACAAAAAAGTATGTAACAAGAAGTGCATCAGCTGTTCCAAGAGTTCCAGCAGTGTCTTGCAGGATGAATCTTTTTACAGGAACCTCTCCAGAGATAAGTAACAGTATTTGAGGAAGTAACAGTCAAATTGCAAATAGTTCTTAGAAGACATAAACAAGGCAAATAATGAAAGAAGCATTTCACTGGGGAAAAATTGGACAGTACAAAGCATGAAAGAATTTTTTTAAAAAAAGGCAGAATGTTTTTGGAAAATAAAAGGTTCAATTAAAAATGAGGAAAAAACCATTATATGAATGACATGCATAAGGTTAAGCTATTTGGAAGCATAGACAAACCAATGGCACAGTCAGTAAAAAAAAAAACTGACAACAAGTGCCAAGGAAAAGCCAGCAGGATAGAAGGAACATTCTGACAAAGTGTTAGTCCCTGCTGACCATACAGATTCAGACAGTCCAGGCATGCTGAAGAGACAGGACAGCTTTCAAGGCAGAAGGGATGAGAGCACTATGGTGCCAGCAGAAAAAGGAGGCAGAAGGAACGTTGATGTAGATCAGAAGAGGAGAGTTGATGGTGCAGACAGCAGAACTGCTGAGCTGTAAATAGCTAGAAGGACAAGTGTGACCAAAGCATCAGAAGCACAATCCTTTAAGCTTTTGAGCAGAGGTGATATTCAGTGACTGGCAAAGCACAGCAGCTGTGTCAATCTACAAGGCTACCTAACTAATTCAGGCAATAACAGATATGAAACTTTTTGTCAGTTTCTAGAGAAAAAAACCCCAAACCATGAAAAATAAGAGTTTTAATAGATTCAGACAAGTTATAAAGATAGTTTTAGAGGAAAAGTATAGTTTCAGATCAGGTACTGTTCAGAAGTACTCATCCTGAGATGTACAAGGACAAAACAAGAAATAGGGACACTTCAGCAGTATGAGAAAGAGAATAAGCATGATTTTCCCAATATTTTTTTTAAATTTATTTGGAATCCACTATTGAGAAACTAAAAAAACCTATTAGATTTCTATTTCCTGAGGGTAAAGCTTCATTTCTATAGTGTTTGATTTATGTTTTTCAAGGAGTCTTAGCAGAAACAATATTTCCATTAAGGAGAGCTTAAAATGCAAAAATTCTGTTCCAGTTTAACAGGCTCATAAAAACTAATAAAAAAGCAGACACTTCAAGGCGACCCATTTTCACTGTTTTTTCTCCTCCCACATGAGTTTAATGCAGTGTTAGAAAAGACAATTCAGTTACCTCAATCAGGAGTGAATGAACTCAGCACATTAGGCATTCATGCTTGATTTCCTTGAATCACTGATTCTAGCTGGTATTCAAGTTCTGAGGCTAAAAATATAACAAAATGAGACTTTTCACTAATTTCCACAGTAAAATTTCAGTGAATGTGAATTGGCATCAATGCAAAGTGATGCACAGAGGCTACTGGACAGCTTTATGAACAAGGATGAGAGGTAATTACTACAGTGCCACTTGACTGTCAACGCTGTTTCAATATTCCATGGCATGATTGTGTTATGGTCACACTTCCTGGGGATAAGTCTAAACTTTCATGGTTTTCCCCTCACCTTCTACCTGCCGGACATGAATGCAAATCAGCTGCAGAAGATTCCCTGGAGTTATTCTCGCAACAACCACATTCCTCATGTGCTCCCTCTGCCTTTAAATATCATCTAGATCACTAAGTAGGCCAGACAGCAGCTTGGTCTGGAAACAGTGTCCTCTTTCACCACAAACAAGGATCAACGCTCCAAGTGCCAGAAGGTGGAGGTCAACATGAGCACCAGAGCCTGCCAACACCCTCAAAACTTGAAGGTTTGTGTAAGACATTTCTGTGCTGTCACAGCAGCCAGGACAGAGAAGAAATTGTAATTCAATGTCATCTTTTCTTCATGAGTTTCCATGGTGATGCAGGGGAAAAAAACCCTGCAATTACTCCTCCCTGTATCTTGGGAGACAGAGGTGGAGGCTTATGGTGAGGAGCAGGAGGCTTACAGACATTTCTCTCCTCAGTGGCATTGCAAACCTGTACAGCTGTGATGTGATACAACAGACACAACCACACAATCCAGTAATGCCAGAGGAGCTGTTGGTATCACTCATCAGTACTGAGGTACCTTATGTGTATAGATTTATTCCAGAGTTTGTCCCTAAAAGGAAAATAGGAGTCCAGCTAGCAGCAGTTTCAAGAATTAAACTGGATTACCATCAGTCTATTTTCAACTGTTCAGCCACCTCAGTCAATAGGAATGAGATTACTTTTGTGAATATTCATTATTTAGAAAAGGAGAGAGGCAGATCACACATCAAGGTCTTACATCCTTCTATTTTCAGATCATGATTATGACAGAGAAGATGCCTCTGCAGGACAATATAATGGATTAAATAATTTTTAAAATATGGATGATATTCCTCTGTAAATCAATATAAGACAAGGGTCTGAAAAAGCTACAAGACTCAGCTGAATTCTATAAGCTACACTTGCCAGGATGCTCAGGACCCTGGGGAATTTGGTTTAGGTATTTTAAGATAGTTTAAAGAGAGGTTTTTTTAAACCTAGTCTGAAAGTTTAAAACCTCATGCCAAGAGGTTTGTTGTTGACCACTTGCCATTCTCACTAATAGCTCTACTATTAGACATGTTTTGTAATTTGGTTGTTAAGCAAATAGATACTCTTTGAAGAAACAGAGTTCCTTATAGCTCTTTCAGACAGCATTATGGATTTCATGTTATGATTAGTATAATTTGCATACTTTGGGTGCTATATCCTACTTGTCCTTTCCTAACAGAAAACATTAATATCACTGATTCTTTCAGCAGGGCAGAGAAAAGCATTTAAACTATCCATAAAGGAAAGTTTTTAAACATGAGACTAGTGAGTGACACTTCAGCTGCAATGAGATATAGACATTAATTTTTGCGCCCACTAAAAATGTAAAAAGAACAAATTTGGCATTCAAGCTTATATTGTTGGCAGTATAATAATGCAATCAAAACATTATTGCGAATTAACATCCACCCTTTAAGGTAGTTTATCAAGGGCAAACTACTCATAAATATGATTGGAAGGTACCCTAACAAGAATTTCCTAATGTAAATACTTAATCAATGTCATCTGAATAAATTATAAAATGCAATTTTTTAAAAAAAAAATGTTTTTAAAAATTAAGTACTTTGTAATCTAACATTAACTTTGTAATAGCTGCTGAACATCACTGTTTCTTCAATAAAGATAGGCTGGACAATGCAGAAAAAATTTGTCACCACATCACAGACCAAAGAAGTAAACACTGAAATATGTAAAACATTTCTAACAGAACAAAAAAAAAAGTTGAATACAAAGTTCTTAGAAATATATATAATATTTATAAAGATTGATCACAGAATCAAACCAGCCAAACTAGAAATTCGCCTCTCAGTGACTAAATTTTATCATCACAGCTCTGTTGGAGACCTATGCAGTGAAAATCAGAAACCTCTCTTACTAAAACCAGTTCTCTTATTTCTGAGAAAGAATGTTTGTATTGGTAAAGGTTAGGTCACTTGGATAGATGAGATTTATGAGCCCACATCACCCATATTGTAATTCTTATCTGGGTCTCACTTTAGTGGTCTAGCTGCTCCTGTGCACTGTTTCTTCATGTAAAACAACTGTTTAGTACTCCCAGGATTCTGAGAGCCTGTAAATCACATACTCTTTCCCCTGTCTGTATTGCATTTCTACCCTTTCAATTAATATTTGCCTGAGAAGTGCTGCTAAAGCTACATGTGTAGAGATTAAAGGCAGGATCTGCTGTGACTTAAAGACATCAAAAGCCAAGAGCAGTGTGATTGGAGTAAATTGCATGTTACTGGCTTTTGTTAGCCTCCAAAAGCCTTTTATTATCATTCTTGCTCTAAGTGTTTGCTACCACTTCTCTAGTGATTGCAGATGCCCATCAGAGGTGATAATGCTACCTCCCAAAAGAGCACAGGTGATTTAATTGGCATGCAAGGGCAGGAACTGAGGCGTGTGGGCTTAGTGACCTGTGAAAGCTGTTGTTCGTGCCACAACTGCTGTTACATTTCCTGGTTAAATAGTTGTTTGCAGAAACGATTGCTGTCTGTCTAAACCTGAGTTACAAACAGAAAAAAGAATCTATTGCTGGTAGTTTAAATACACTCTAAAGCCATGCTCTCACCACTCTCCTCTCCACTTGATGTTGTTATACTGGTGTAAAAACACACCTTTCTGCTTATATGCCTCTCCCACTCTCAAGTGGCAAGTACCCATTCCAGTGCAAGCTACATTCAGAGCAGTGTAACAAAATGCACTCTCTTAAAATTGCACCCCTTGAATGCATGAGAATGAGCATACTGTGTTTTTTAAAGGCTCATCCATCTTAGTGCCACATCTCCAGCACCAGCTGTCAGCAGATCTGGATGAAGTGTAAGACTGGAACACGAGCAAACAATATTCCCCTGAGTGCTGCCCCATCTCACTAATCCTTACTGGAGGGGTTCTCTAAGGTTGTTATAGTTTCTATATTTAAAAATTTAGACTACAAATCATGACATAATTTTACTCATAAGCTAAGAAGACCAGATATAAATGGTTGGGGTTTTTTCATTTCTCTGCACAATTTACTATATTTTACAGAAGTTGTCTACCTGCAGTTCTAATTTTAGGCTTCCCTGCTGGTATTCGCGATGGCTTATGGGTTGTTTGTTCTCTTCATGTCTAGCTCATCACTCTACCAATATTTCATTCTTTTCTGTCCATTTCCTGCAAATTTCAGAGGTATTGTTTTGTAATTTGTTCTGCCATGGTGATCTCATTTTGCTCACTCATCTTAAATCTTGCTTGTTTTGTTCCTCAGTCCATAAGGAACTTTAAGTCCATAAGCATAAAACTCTTGCAATAACCTATATGTAAGATTTTTTTTTTTTTCTGTATGAACAAATGAGGATTAACTATTTTTGTATGTTTCCAGTGGGACTCCAGACATAGCATTCTTGAATTTATTGTAGAAAGGACCCTTAAAGATGCTGAGTGCTGGGTTTTTTTACAGTTCAATTAAAAATAAATATTTATATCATCTTTGGATGGTTTTAGAGACTATTTTTATGTTTTTTCTTTTTGAAAAATTGTTTGGAATAGTAATAAAGTTATATATATTTAATTGCAAAACCTGGTTTAAATATCTTCTTCAGAGAAGATGTTTAAGATATTAACATCTTTGTGTTATTAACGCTTACAAATTAGTACACCCTTTTTCCAAAATTTTATGTATGAAGAAGAATTTAGTTAATTATAACTAGGTATTATGCTGTAGACAGAAGTTTATGGCAAATGGCAAAAAAATAAATAATGAGTGACAAGAACAGGATGTGTATAGAAAGACAATGCTGACATGAAGAAATGGTCTGGAGAATGACAAGTCACAAAAAAGTTTGTGAAAAACTGGAGGAGGGGTAATTAACTTTGCATGAGTTGTTATTTCTTTACATTAAATATTGTTTATTAATTTCTGCTGGATACAATGCCTTTCTTTACACAGATAAAGACACTTGCTCTAGTATGTTATCTGCATTTTTGACCAAGCCGTTCAGAGTAATCATGTACAGACCAGGCCTCAGATCCTTTTTGGAGAGATTTATGTTTTGACCAATGAGTGTTTTGACTGTTTAAAGAAACACTGTCAAAGATATTGGCAAAAGCAGGGATTAATCAGCGTTTGCAAAAATGTGGTTTTTCAGAGTTTGATGGCAAAGTTCATGGCTTGTGGTAGGGCCTAGGGACACTTCACTGTTTAGAAAGTCCTGTCAGGGCTTTATCAGGAGCCTCTGAAATCAGGCCCAAGGATGGGGGAAGAAGGGCAGAGGGATGCGCCACCACAAGACTGACCACTTCCACACAGCCTAGTGCATGAGTCTCTTTTCTGAGGTACTCACCCAAAGCTTTTAATTATTTTCTGTGAGCTTTTGAAGATGAATAATTTGAAATCACCTGAGGTTTGCATTTCAGGGCTCTAAACAAGAGTTCTTCTAGTATTGGGCTACAGATAGAGGACCATGGGGTATTTAGGGTCTCTGTGTCAGAAAACATCTCTACAGGACACCTTTCTGGGAACTGCCTCCAGCAGCACTCTTGGCTGGTAACAGCAGGGTGCTAATAGCATCAAGGTTGAGGGTTCAGTCCTCATACAGGTCATTAATTAAGAGTTGGACTCAATGATCCCTGTGGGTCCCGTCAAACTCAGAATGCCCTGTGATTCCGAGATTCACACCGAAGGGGACTACAGGAATGAACACAGTATGTATGAGATTGGGATAATTAGGGGCAAAACAAGGAAGTAAATTCTTTTACAGTGCACGTATCCTCAGTGAGTTCTCAAATAAGCTTGAGGGTTTCCAAAGAGGGCCTTTTCATGCAAAAACGTATTATGGGAATAAATTACAAGATGCAAGAAGTGGGCAGTAAACTTTGTGGCATAGATTTGGACAAGAGGAAAAGGATAGTAGCAAATGTGAAGGTAATTGAAAGGAGGTTTGCACGGTCACGGTAGGAGAGGAGTACAATAGGAACAAGAACTCTGAAAACATGTACAGAAACCTGTGGTGATCTCTTCACATTGAATTTGTTTACAAGAGAAAGCTAAATCAGATATGACGCTAGTGGGTTATGGGTTTTGGGGTTTATGTTACTATAGAATATATAAAAATCTATAGAGGAACCTGTGTGCACTGTTGAGCATTACCATATTATCTTACTCTACTTTTCCTGTATAGACATTTCCTGCATATACATTTTTGTCCAGTTTCAGCACTACAGCAAAATAACAAATTTCAGAAAAAGCAAGATAGCAAATTCCTCTCAGGCTGTTTGTCTAGTAAGTGGTAGAAACCTACTACTTGCTAATTCATAAACTTCATTCTGATTTATTTCCTTTTCGCTCCTCTTATATGCATTGGAGGCTATGATAAAACTAAAAATGTAGTGGAGTAGCAAGTATCTATCCAGTCCAGTCAGACAAATTCCAGTGGAGCAGGGCACAGGAAAGAAAATTCAAAAATTACCTGTTAGAAGAATGAAAGACAAAATAAAAGGTGAATACAAACTGCTCTTTCAAAGAACTAGAAAACAACAACAACAAATAAAGACTTTAAAAAACAACAGCAAACACCCCTGAAATTGTTGGTCTCTGCTCTTTGACATATCTTTTTTTCCTTTCATAAAGAGCTTAGACAAGCATTATTGATCATCACATGATTTCAGAGTGGTAAACCAAGACAGGAGAACAATATTTTGTTCACTTGACAAAGCAATCTAAAAATTTCAGAACAACTCTTTACCTCTGTTGGGTTGACACTGACTGGATGCCAAGTGCCCATCAAAACTGTTCTGCCACTCTCTCCTTAGCTAGACAAGGAGAGAGAAAATATAACAAAATATTCATAAGCCAAAATAAGGGCAGGGTGAGATCCCTCACCAGTTACTGTCCCAGAAAAAAA
>VWYO01021017.1:747662-774511 GCA_013400275.1 Rhadina sibilatrix | reverse complement strand
AAAAAAAAAAAAAAACCACAGGCTTGATTAAGGGAAAAATTAATTTATTACCAATCAAATCAGGGTAGTGAGAAAGTAAAATACCCCAAAATACCCCAAATCTTAAAAACGACTTTCCCCAGTCCTCCCTTCTTCTTGGCCTGAAATTCACTCTCAAATTCTTCTCTACCCTACCCAACTGGCCCAGTGGGACAGGGAATGAACATTGTAGTCAGTTCATCACATATTGCCACTTCTTCCTTCTTAAGGGAACTCCTCACACTCTTCCTTTATTCCAGTGTGGGATCTCTCCCGTAGGAGACAGTCCTCCAGAAACTTCTCCAACATGGAATCCTTCTCACAGACTGCAGTTCTTCACAAAGTGCTCCAGGGTGGCCCCTTCCATGGTGTGCAGTCCTTTGGGATCAGTCTGCTCCATTGTGGTCCCCGTGGGCTCACAAGTCCTGCAGCAAACCTGCTCCTCTCTCTCCATGGATACACAGGTCCTTCCGGGAACTTGCTCCATGGGCTCACAGCTTTCTTTGGGCAGCCACCTGCTCTGGTATGGGGTTCTCTAGGCTGCAGGTGAATCTCTGAATCCCTGTGCATCTCCATGAGCTGCAGAGGAATCAGCTCCAGCACCCAGAGCACAACCTTCCTGTCTTCTTCACTGACCTTGATGTCTGCAGAGATGTTCCCCTCACATTCTCTCAGCCCACTCTCCTTTGGTTGCAATCACTCATGCACTGTAGCTTTTCCCCCTTCCTATGCTATCCCACCAGCATCACTGATGGGCTCAGCCTTGGCCATCAGTGGAGCTTGGTCCCTCTCGGAGCTGCCTGGGGTTGGCTCTGTCAGACATGGAGGAACCTTTTGGCAGCTTCTCAGAGAAGCCACCCCTGCATCCTCCCAATACCAAAACCTGCCATGAAAAACCAATACTGAACTAGAATATTTTACAAAAGGGTAGAATTGCAGAATATTAGGTCATATCTTTCATTAGTTTTCTCCTTCCTTGATATTCCTCCATAAATGTGAGAGGTTGTAATTAGGTTGTTTGGTTTGGTTTTTGCTGGGGGTTTTTAGATAGTGTCTCTTTTTGAGTTATGTTTTTGCTTAGTTTAATCCAAAAGCATACTTATCCAAATTTAATAAGTACATTTCTGAACATAAGGTCTTGTTTTAGGATAAAAAAACCAAGAATCTCAGCACAGTGAATAGCTTAATGATTACTTTGTAAGTTTATCTGTAGAAACATGAACTGCAGAGTAATCTAATTTTTCTTAAGGAAGTTTTGTTCTGAAAAATAAATTACTTTGAAAAATCAGATACCTCATATTTGGAATCCAACTCTATTAAGTTTAATAACAATATAAACCTGAAGTTTTTGACCCATTTTGACTGGGAAATGTGAAATCATGAAGATTTTTTTTTCTCATTGTAATATCTTTTAGAACTGAGTATTGGACTCATACTGAGCTGCCTCTACTTCTTCTTTTGAAAGAAAGAAATCTTGAGAATGATTTCTGGGTGGGATCAAGAGAAAAATACTTTTTTTTAGCAGACATTTCTGCTAATAGTAGCAAAATCCCATCACCTGTCTAAAACATTTATTTTTAAGATCTTCTACTGTCTATTCAAAAGGTATTATAATTAACACTTATCTGTCATTTTGAAGTCTAATTAGTTAGCCTTGCATTCTTATTAAATTATGAAGAGTTGAAGGTCATGTCATTTCCAAAGTAAATGTCCCCTAAGTTTTTTATACAGTCTTGAAATTTACCACTTTTACAGATATGACATTTGGCATTCAAAATTTCAACATCATTAAATGCAGGTTTAAAAGAAAAATTCCAGGTTTTATAAAGTGCATTGATATTCTTATTTCATAAGGGGAAATTTGATTTTCCCCTTTATAACCATTTCCTAAAATCACTGAACACTATGATTCACCATTTTCAGATATTTTACACTGGCTTTTCTCAATTACTTTGTTGGAGTTGCTCCTCTGTGTTTTGAAATGATCAACACAGAAACAGGTCAATTTACCTGTCTGTGCTTTTCAACATTTGCCTGCCCATATTTGATTAACAATACAATTCCTCTGCTCCATGCACCACCAATTACAGAAGCAGGATGCTCAAATGGCAGTGGAAAGCCCAAGTGATTTTCTGTGCTGGAGGAAGGTACAGAGCTGTGAAAATGTCCAGAGAGCAGGCAATCTCTGAGGTAGAAAAAAATAGAGGTGTGGGACACAATTTCCAAACAGACAAGGGGAGACACGGGGAGAGGGCTCTGGGTCACTCATGGGAGAAAGATGGGAGTCTGCACCATGCAGGTCTTACTTGTAGGTGTCCCCAGGCAAATTAGTGTCTTGTGGAAGGAGGAAATTGAAGTCAACAGATGTTGCCTTCAGATTTTACAGCCCACAGCTTTGGTCAGACCCTGCTAGGCCTCTTACAGTCTTGGCTGGGGAGTCCTGGCTGCTCAGCACCAACTGGGTGCTCCTTGGCCCAAAAGGCAGCCCGATGGCACCTTCTCTCTGCTGCAGACAGACTTCTGGGTGTGAACAAAACTTCACATCAGCCTAAGCACGTCTGTGCTTACAAACTTCGTCTCCAGTTTTGGTACAGGCTTCGGGGAGGACTTTACACTTGGAAGAAACTGTACATTTGAGAATGAGCAGCAAAGTTTCAGCAACTTTGGTGGTTTGGCATATTCCTAGAGTTCCCACAGCTGAGCTCTCAACATTTGTTTATGCTGACTGCAAACGTTTGTGCAGCAGAATTGTTTCATTTTTTCAAAATAATTTAGAAATAAAAATTTGTCTATGTTCTGATTTGCATTTAGTTGGTGCTTTAGACATTACATTTGGGTCTCTGTTGGTATAAATAAAACCAATAGATTTAACAGGGCAAGAATAATTTGGGGATTTTTTTCTGTAATTTCTTAGTTTTGCAATCCTTGCTCTCTCATGGGGTTTTATTTTCAAGGCTCCACTGTGTGTTTTGATGCCAAGGTAAAAAAACAAATGGTGAAAACATGTTCACTTGCACCACACCTGCCTTCATTAGCAGCATGTTCAGAGAGAAGAGACAGAGTGCAAAGTGATAAATCCAACTGCATTTCAATGTGGAGAAATCTTAGAACCCCTTCAAAAGAAGGTTGGCATCTCATCCTTTTCTATCTTAACAAACTGACAAGTGTCTTGATTGGCTTGAGCAGATATATCAGTAATTGGTCCAAAATGGTCCATTTTGGGGGTCAGCCACTTCTTTGATGGCTACAGCTGAAAAGTTGCCACTGAAGATTATTAACTGGTTCTAAGCTTAGAATTTTTGGTGGAAAACAGGGCACACAACAAGGAATATTGATCTTACATTTTTCTCAATTTCTACATGGAAATAAGTGGAAGAAATAAAAGTTTAAAGCTGGGACACCTGGGAAGAAACATGAAATTTTTCCTAATGCGAAGGAAATTCTAGGCTATTTCAGTGACTTGGAAAGGAAAAAAAGATAGCACCCTCTTCAGAACTCCATAAACCTTATATTTACAGCCCAGAGATAACAATCTGAAACTCAGAATCTGATAACAGAGTGCGTTCATCTGCTGCAGCCTCATTGCTTTGTGAACACAAACTCATCTTTTCACTTGCAGTTAAAACAAAAATAAACAAAACAAACAAAAAGAAACAAACAACCAAGCAAAAACACCACAAAAACCCAAAATAAAACAAAGCAAAAGTCAATACAAACAAACAATCAAACCAAACAAAAAACAACAACAAACCCAAACTAAATCATAATCTCAGATAAATCTCAGTTTAAATTCAAAATTAGACTCAGGTCAACTTTAACATCTCAGCTTTAGGCAAGAAAAGGAATATTAGGTAAATATATAACGGCACAAATTTTTGCCTGTGGCTTGTGCATAATTTTTTTTTTTTTTTTTACACCATGCCAAAGGTAAATGCAAGATAAATGATGTAGGCCACCCTAGAATCAGGGAAAGCTAAGCCTCCATGCATCTCTGTTTAAAAAAGAGAACAGGCATGCTGCAAAGCCTATTGTAGCTCTCCATCTGCTGAGCTGAGAGGCTGAGGATGACATGACTTTGCTGAATCTCCTTTATCCCCATATGATAAATTTGAACTAAATAGTTCTTGGCATAGTTTAGGAGAAGTCAGAGTCAAAGCAAGCCTGGTTTATGTCTTAGGCCTAGACAGGCAGGGTAACCAGGGGACAGCCATTAATCATCAACAAATTGCAAAGCAATCACAATGCCAAGACAAAGGTAAAATCAATTACTGTGACAATTAAAGTGGTCAGATATCAGACCAGAAAGCTTTGTAGCTAATAAATGTTCTCATACAAGATAGTAGACTGTAGCCCTCCAAACTTTAAAGCAAAACCCTAATTTATTCCTGGAAGGAATAAAGCTATTAGTTAATAGAAATTATTTGGATAATAGGTTAAACCAAAAACTATGTATAGAAATTAAACTAATGAGCTAATCTACTCCCTTGCAAAGAATTACTGGTAGTTAAAACAACAAAAATACTGAATGTTACAAATCTTTCAATAGTAACAGTTTCTTTTTACTGCTATTGTATCACAAGGAAGATTAGAAAAAGTAATTGGCACCTTCATTTTCTTTAAATTGAGAGATAAAAAGGCAAAAGGTGTGGATTTCTGCATCAGAAAAAAAAAAGAAAAAGAAAAAAGAAGAAGGTGAGATAAGCATTGATGATTAGGTGGGAGAGAAAAAACTGTAAATAAGTCATAGGCTCCAACCTGGCTAAAACCTATATGTAGATTTATTATTGGAATGAAAGCCTGGACAAAGAATGTTGTAATGTGGACTGCAGCCAAACCTATTGACAGAAGAGCTACCATCAAAACTAGATTAAATAATGCAACAGGTAGCTGGAACCTGCCTAGAAAGTTTGCTGAGGGTCAACAGCATTCTCTGTTAAACAGTTTAGACTGCAGAGGTGTAAGAAGAGCAATTCAGCAACTAAAAGGATTAGAAAGTCCAGTGAGATATTCACTCTGAAAAACAATGTCCAGCCAGCAAAATCTGTGTTATATGTTGATATAGATAAAGACGTATATTCTCACTCTAGATTGCCATGTAATGTTGGGACAACTTCACCTCATTTTAAATGAGCTAGCTCAGGTACTGGAAGCAACGTGAATGCTATGCAGCATTTATTCTGCAAGGGCAAGTAGAGCTCTCTGCTTCTATGGGTGGCTTTCTTCTAATGAGTTTGCTTGCTGTTTGCTTATCAAAGCAATCTAGTTCATGACAGCTATTTCCAATATCTCTGCAGTCTTTAAAAGGTACATGTAGTCAGATGTCACAGTAATGTAAGACTGAAACAAATGTTATTGAGACTGTACTGCCAGTTTCCTATCTGTTAAGAAAAGGGTTAATGAAGAAATCCTACTAAGACAGCAAAAATAAGAAAATAGTCAGAAAAACTATGTGAGGGCAATATCAGCTATCCAAAATGATTGTATCTCTTAAAGGCTGAAAATCACACAGGCAAATGAGTGGCTCAGTTGCATCCTGTGAAAAACATTTCCTGGGAGGAAATGGTCTTTGGCCTGATTTCAATTCTCACTACCAGCCCTCTGAGAGAATTGGGGCTGGTCAGCCCAGAGAACAGAAAGCTCTGGTGAGACCTTAAAGCAGCTTTCCAGTACCTGAAGAGACTTAAGAGAAGGCTAAAGAGACTTTTCACAAGGACATGCAGCTGAAAGACAAGGCAGAAAGGTCTTAAGCTGAAGGAAGGTAGGTTTAGATTAGATATTAGGAAGAAATTCCTTACTGCAAGGGTAGCGAGGCACTGGAACAGGTTGTCCAGAGAGGTTGTGGACTCCCCATCCCTTGGAGAACTTCAAGACCAGGTAGGATGGGCCTCTGAGAAACCTGATGTGGTGAAAAGTTCCTTGCTCACACCAGGGGGGTTGGAACTAGATGGTCTTTAAAACCAAACCATTCTATGAGTCTATGAATTTCTTCCCAGCAACACATAAAGCTTGTGGAATTATTCTTCTGAAATTTAAAATAGATTTTGTTAATTTAAATAGCAGTTTATGGTATAGTCAGTCATTCTGGCAAGGGAGAAGTCTTTTTTGCTTCTCATGTCCAACATGGCAAAATTCAGTCTAAACAGATAAAATTCAGGAAAACAGAAGAAACTGAATATCAGATCTTATAATGGAAATTTCCAGAGTCATCCATTTCTGTCACACAGAGATATATACACATACAAAATCATAAAATAATCAATCTCTGTATTTTTTTATTCCTACAGCACAACACAATTTTTTACTATATAAGCAGCCAAGTGAACAGTATATTATTACATGCACAGCTAACTCACACAAATATGGGGTCCAAAACCTTGGGTAAATTCCATCCTTAGCCACATGTTCTTGTTGCATTGAAAAGCAATTGGAAAATGAAAGGAAGAAGCAGTGCTGTACAGCTAACTTAAATCCAAATAGATCTCTTTGGAAGGAAGTCACTAAAACTTTAATAATCACAATCAAAGCAAGGCTAGAAATACACACGGAGGGAAAAGAAAATAATAAAATGGGGAATGATGAGAAAGAAGGAAAACTCAGGAATAACAATAAAATAGGGGAATAAAGGAGAGTGAGGGCTAGAGAAAGAATAGAGTGGATCAGCCAAACGGATGGGGAAAATAGAGGAGATAGAAAAGCAAAACACAGAAGGGAGATGGAAAAGGATAAGACACAATTAACCCATTTATTATAATTAATCCAATTGATTCAAAAGCTATAAGGAATTATATGAAATCCCTAGTGTACAGTAATAATGGGTAATAATGCTCACTCATAACTCAACCTTGCTTTTGCAAAATTTTAAAGGCAAAGACCAATACAATTGTTTAAGGTGTAGTAAACTAAAATAGCCTACAGGTTGATGACATTAGTATCCCATTTTTGTGAAAGCTAGATAAATTCAGCATCTCCAGGGGAAAACATGAAAACAAAGGCATTTGTTTGATTAATTACATCTGTAAAACTAGTCAAATTTTGCAAGACTCTGTCAGTAAAAAGATATCAAGCTTTAATATCCAGCTACAATATGACAGGAAAGTGTTGTTACTGTAGCAAAATTAGTCAAGAGGAGACACATACTCCAGTCTGAGTTTCTGTATTTTTTACACTGTGCCTATTTAATCGGCTTTGTAGATAGTTGAAGTAAAATTTGTGTCAACTTGGGAGCATTAATGACTTCAATCTGAACTGAAGAAATCTGATACTTTAGCCTGAATGAAATGTGGCAATATCCATTTCATTCAAGAGGCCTTGATTTTGTCATTTGCTGTTCCTTAGTCTTAACCTATAGCAGATTCTCTAAAATTGCTTTGTGTGGAAAGGAAAAAAAGAGCTGTGAAATGTTATCAGCTTCTAAACTATTTGCTGAAGGAAAACATAAAATGGGCCTGCTGAGTATACACTATTTCTGCATTTTGTTCCTGAAATTATGTGAGAAGGCAGTTTATAGCTAAACAAGGTATATCCTTCTTAGCAATTATATGCTGCCATAATCCTATTTGCTCGGGAAAAATCCATTTTTATGGGGAGACAAAGAATATGTAGGCATGTACACTGATGGCATATAAATAATGATCCCAATACACAACATACTACTAAAATCAAGTTGCCACTTTGAGTTTATTGCTTTCTCACTAGCATTCACTTCACATTTTTCTGAGACACTATGTAAATTCAAGATGAGTTTATTTCACAGTGTTTGTGAGAGGAAAGATCCAGACTAGCAAACAAGAGACACACAAACACATTTTAAAATGTGATCAAATTCACCAGAAGAATAGGAATTTCTAATCTCTGAAATTTAGTTGGTGTGCCCATTTTAGACAAGAACCCATGAGACATTCTGTTGAATGTCAGATACTGATACTTAAATAATAGGGTCATGTCTAAAATCTTTTTTCAGCTTTTCAGCATACACAGCTTCACAGCCCTCTCTAGCCCTCTTCCATGTTAGAAGAAACTTTTTTCAGCACACTGTCAGGATATCATTTCTGGGAAAGTGGAAAAGTACATATTCTGGTATATTTCACCAGTGCAAGGGAATTATTCGCAGTAAATCCTGGGGCTTGTCAACTTCTTATGTCTGTCTAGCTAAATAAAGCATTATTCACTTGGCCCTACCCTAATGGAAAAGAAACTCCCTTGCTTCTACTCCCATAGAACTGGGACAATTTACCAGACACACCTGACTCTGCATGTGTGTGTAGAGGTCTGAGTACCAACCACAGGAGTGAGGCTGCAAAGCTCAGGGCATTCAAATGGGCAGATGCAGACAACTGGAAGAGCAGGGCTCTGAGGCCAGCTGCTGGGTTGATTGAGTGGCCAAGGTCAGCATTTGGAGTGTGTATGTGTGTATAAATATGCATGTGTATATATATATATGCACACACCACAAGTAGACTTCAATCCTGACCAGCAGGAGGAGAGGAGCAGCACTGGGCAGCCCACACTGTTCATGTTTACACAAGACCTACACACCCAAGTAGGTGGAGGTAGGTCCCTGCTTTCCATCAGTGCTGACCCATTGTCTGTGTGCACTCTGATGTGCATAACAATGAACTGAGCCTTGCTGCTGGCTGAACCTGGGCACAGGAGCCACACAAGTCCCACACCTTTGGGGTTAGTGAATACAGCAGCCATTGTGCCACTGCAGCTGCTGTCTGAAAAAGTCCAGAGCATTCCTTGGGAATTTCTTGCCATCTGACCACAAGGTTTCCAGCCCAGATCATCCTACTCAGGATTGCATGAGCTCCACTGAGTGCAGTGAGGTCACATCTTGAAGGAGGATATTGCCACCGTCATCTCTGTCTGAGGGGTGACAGCTTATGAATGTTAACTAGGTCTGAATTAAGAAGTTCTAGATCACCTGGGACATCTAGTTCCCTGGAATATGGTGTTACGTGTTTTGTTAATGAAAATAAAACTAATTCTTAATTTTTTTATTTATTCCAACTGTTTTACTGGCAAATCCCCACTGAGATAAAACAGCTAGTATAAAGGAGTGTTCTAAGAAATAAATGAAGAACATGCATTCATATTGATACCAGAATTTTTTTTAAAAATTAACACTTTAAAAATCCACAAGTAATTTTTAGATATAAGTTATAGAGGTAAGAATCTTATAAGCAACCTCTCAAAATAAGGCAATTATAGACATAAGATCAGCACATTACTTACTTTCCTGAAAGCAGCAGCAAAGGGTGAATCTGAGATAGATCAACAGAAAACCCACAAGGAACCTAACAGAAATTTCACCTTAGTCAATGACTTCTTATTTCTAACATTAAATCTAAGGTCATTATGTTTCATTATCTAAAATAGTTGTAGGTTTATAGAAATATTTATTTGCAACAATTATTTTAGCAAATAACCAGAAAATCTTATTAGATTGTTAAGTCCATCTGCCCTCAAAAGCAGCATGTTTTCTACCGACAAAGGGACAGATCAGATATTAAACAAATAGCTTGCTCTTAGCCAAAAAGCAGGAAAGATACGTATGAGCAGATAATTTTCTTTATTGGAGAAAGTACAGTCTAGTTTTAAAAGAACAAAACAAAACTTTTAACAGCATCTTGTCTTTTGCGCATTTTTTCTATGTGCCAAACAAGCACAAACAAGGTTCTTTTTTAAAGAAAAAACCTGTGTGTAGATGCACTGTGAATACTCACATCACCTTTATTTGACAAATAACCTTGGCAGTTATTCATGGAACTTCACTGAAAAGAGACTCTGAATTTAAAAGGCACTCTGGGTTATAAAAACACATTGGTATTTTGAGTGGTCTATTAACTGACACTCCCATTGCATGGCTAAGGCCATGCATTAAGCCACACCTCTCTCTATGCAAATACACCCCAGCTCTTTTTATTTTTTATGTATAAATGCCATGTATTTTAATAAGATACATCTTATAGCTATCCACTCTAAGACCACAACAGTATTGATACAATTTCTTTCTTCTCCCATTTCTATCTAAGACATTAGGTAATTCTTTACTTTTGCTGAAATAAATTTCCTTCCTGTTCCTCAGCCCTCAGCTCTGTTCTTTCCCTAGACAGATCTCTCAGACACTTGTAGCCATAATGAGCACTTCACTTTTCCCATCTTTCTTCTCTCCACCCACTCTCCCAACCTGCCCTGTTTGCTTCTTTTACCTTTTCATCTCCCCTGTTGTCAGCGCTATCTTTTAGTCCGGTTTTTCTTTGCCTGCCAAAGGTACCCTTTCACCACGTCCATGCTAACAATTCCAGTTATTCTCAATAGAAAGTACCTTAAATGGAAATCAATCCCTATTTTACATGTCATAGAACTGATGTTGAGAAGAATGGGCTTTTCCTTGATAATTTTCATGGGCACATACTTCTCTTCATTTACTGAGTATGTTATATTAATAGAAATAGCTATTTCTCCAGCAGATGTTACTGGGAGTTTCCCATCTAAGATTCTAATGAGAAATGTAAACCAGTCCAAATCTCAGATAATGTGAACGAACATACATTATTGTCTCAAAACCGGAGCCTCTCTGTAAGAGTTGTTGACAATCTTGAATTTGGTTAGCTGAAGTTTAAGCTTGTTTTTTACCAAACTAAGGGAATTGTTTACCTTAGGGTAATTTTATACCTCAAGCATCATAAATTCTCAGACTGAAGTATAAAAGAATCTTTCTCTTCCCTCTTCAGCCTTTTTATCTTCTTCCTCATTTCTGGACAAAATACAGCTCTTACCATAGCTTCCATTAGGCCGGAGGTGTCCTGTAATTTTTGTACCAGTAAGACAAGCAACTACTTTGCTTTGCCTTTCAAGGCAAGAGCTTTAATCAAAATCCCTGCTGAATGACACTGACCTGAAAAACAAAGATCCTGACTCACTAATGAAATGTCTTGAAGCACTCTTACTGAGGATGAACATTCCCACAGAACTGCAGAGAAAAACTATGCATTTTATTTTACAGTTTCAATAATGAGAAAATATACCAAATATATGACTATCCCAGTGATCAACAGGATGAAACATGGAAAAGTTACATTCATGTAATTTCTCTTCATTCATCACTTCTTCTGTGCTAGTTGTTTCCTGGGTGTGTCAGCCCACCAGCTCTGGCTTCAGAATAGCTTGACCATGCACATGGATGTTCACTTGTTCACCATCACTGAAGAAAGAATTTGAGAATTTGAATGCTTTGTAGTTTTCCCTGGCAATATAGGGAAGTCTGTTTTTCTGAGACCAATGAGGTGGGATGGAGGAAAAGCTATAATGTTGCCTTTTACTGATAAATTGTCATTCCTTATTCCACTTGCAGCAAGGCTCCATCCATCTATGAATACCATCCAGCGTAACTTCCTTTTTGTGCATTGTTCAGGATTTCACTCTCTTCCTAACTCTATTCAGAAATGAATTGGAGAATTTATTCTCACCATCTGTCTAGTTAGAGAGCATTCACTATCTTGTACTACTACAGCTGTGGAGAAAATGTCATTTAAAATGGCTTTAACTCCAATTTATTTTTCTCTGGTTGTCAAGCCATTTTCTTTCAGGTGCTAATGAGAATAGCAAAAGCAACTATTTCCACTAGCTGCTGAATCCTGAGCATCAGGTAATCCTATACATCTACTCATCTCTGTAGCTAGCAGTAGCAAAGGTAGTAATTAATTGGTACTTTGCCACTTTTTCGACTCCAGGGCACAGAATTGTATTAGGAAAAAAAAATCAGCTTTTCTTCTTTTGGTTGTATTTTAATTTTAGATCTCAGTAAAAATAATATTTATGTGACTAAAAATAGTAAAGAATCAGGGCAGACATAGCTCAGATTATAATTAGCATAAAAAACAACTGGCTAGGGTGACCACGATGGGAAGTATTTCATACTCTAGAAGAGGCTTTTCTAACAGAATAATAATTGAGTCAGCACTCCTTGCTTCTCACTCCTTGTTTATAGTGTCTCTTGTTACTTGATGGGTGAGGCAGAGTAAAAGGTTTCCATTGAATACACGGTACATTTTAGAGATCATGTTTGAAACTCTTTCTCTTTTCCATTTCTTTGCTACTGACATATATCAGAACAGTGATCCAAATTTCAAAACTAGTTCATTTTAACCCAGCTGCTATGACTCAGTAATTGACAGAAGGCTGCTGCTTGTAACTCTGCTACAGTTAAAAGCCCTATTTTGTAAAGAGCATTCTCACAAGAAAGCAAAGCTACTACTCTAATTGAGTTTATCACTGACACCAATGACAATTTATTTTTTACTTTGAAGTCAGCATGTAAGATCTACTTCAGGGAGAGCTGTGAAACTTGTTAGTGCTAGAAATCACTTTTCTTTAAAAGAAAGAGCTGCCTTCAAGCTCTCTAGTGAAAGACTCCACTACCACCACACCACAATGACCAGTGTTCACAGCTGGTTTTTTACATGGTTTCTCACCTCCAAGAGTCTCAGCTTTTCTTTTCAGAGTCAATAGTTTGTCTGCCTCATTATGTACTTAAAAATGTCTTAGGCTAGCTAGTTCTTGGCTTATTCTCCCATCACTAGTACTTTTATCATATAGGTCTACCCATTTTGAATTTCCACTTATGCTGTACCTCAGTCCCAAAGTACATCTTATTAATACTTCTAAAGGTCACAAAAAAGGGAATATTACAGAGCAGTATCCGCAGGGTGAGATGGACAAGACTGCTAATTACCACTGTCCCAGAGAAAAGAACAAACATGACTTCATTCAATACAAAATGTAGACTTCTCTGCTTAGAATTAATGAGAACATCAACAGACCAAAACTAGGGACATTAACACTGAACTACGTAAAATTACAGACCAAGTCCAATCTCCATTGAACTTAATAGCCAAGCTCTTGGCTGACTTCAATGAATTTTGACACAACTTCTGTAAATTAAGAGCGTCTACATATCCAGCAAGGAAAAAGAATTCATACAAAGGTATTCAGAGTAAAGATTGTTAGCAAACATCTCTGACTTCTTGGCAATATGAGAAAATGTTTCCAGCCATGGCTGCAAAATTGTTCTGGATTTGTTCCATGGTTATTCTTTCATGAATACATTTGTCACTTCTGCTAAAGACTTGTTTTTTTCCCAATTACCTCAAGACTGAACAGGATATGCATGTTATTTAATAGTCCTCCATCTACTGTAACATGCATGTTTACATCTAGACAGGAGATATATCAAGGTAAGGATCATCTCCACTACCAGTTTTCTCCATTATGTGAAAAAAGTGATGTGTATTTCCTGGTATATTCAAAGGCACCTTTATTTTGCAAAATATGGACAAAAAGGGCATTAACAAGGAGTGAATTATTTTGCATTTTGAGAACAAGATATATAGAAAAAAACGGTCATTTATATTAATTCTTCGAATCATTTTTTATGTTCCCAAAGACATAAAATGCAGTTATCATGTTCAAAACAAATTTTAGCAAATGGTTTATGTGACTTCAACAAAAATTCATAACAATATACTATTTAATCTTTGTCTTAAGTGTTGCTTCAAAAATATTCTGAACAAATTCTCTGTAATTTTTTAACACCAGCAAATAAATACCCTGTAGAGTGGAAAAAATATATATATCACTGACAATTCCTGTGTGAAAGAACAGTAAGATCTTTTATATCCTGTTCAACAAAACCTTTGAACTTTTCAGAAGACACTTTAAGAAATTATCTTGCTATAGAAACTACAAATCAACAATGTATATTATTTCTGTTACTTTGTGCATCTCAGAACTTAGAGATTGACCTGGATAGTTCCAAAAGCACAATGCCATGATATATGTCTTTACCATTTGTCCTTTTTGTAAACAGAGAAAGGCCCCAGGGAAGGTTATGCCATCTTTTACTACTCACAGCCTTGGAATGAAAATGTATCTGGCACAATTTTATTAACTCTATACTCTTTTTCTTTTTCTAGTTCTTTGGGCAAATGCAGGTTGAAAATAATAGAAGAAATTGCAAAGATTTCGTAAATATAGTACTCCATTAACATTAACTCCATTAACTTTAACAGAAGTGTTCTGTCCCTGGGCAAACAGACACCAAATTTCCATGTTTCCCATCTTCCCAGATACATTCAAATCCTTCTACGAAGGTATCTTCCCAGGGCTCTTGATTAAAATTAGCAACCTTTTGATTCCAATCATTACGTGTCTACAGCTCATCCTTTCAGAGTTTAAGCTCAATAAGTCATGTTAGTCTGGGATGTAACTCCAAAGAACATTAGATTAGCACCAGCCATGGTATGGAAAACAGTTCTCAGGACTGGTACCAGTTGCACATTATCAGTTTTTGTCTGCTGTTCTCATACAAAGCATGCTGAAGCACCAAGCTGGCAACTGTCAGAGAGGTAAATTTACTGTACCTCTTAAGTCCTTCCCAGATTCCTACCACAGGTATTTAGCTCCTGAAAAGTTTGGTTCCTACATCTGACATTTTTATTATGTAGTGTTGGTTGTGACTAAGCTCAATTTGTCTCAGGCTTTTCCATTTATAACAGAGAGCACAGCAACCACAAACCCAACAAAGCCAGCAGATTTTCCTATAATGTTAATTTTTGTCTGTGTGCATGCACATTTACATGTGTTATTTTCATAAATATAGTTATATTTACTTGTATTTTAATAAATCATAGTTACAAACATTAACAAAGAAAATATTTAAGGCCAGCTCTTACCTGAAATTTTTGAGAATTTCTTCACACAAATCCATTTATGTGTTTCCACAGGGGGGACAATATTTTTTACCTTTGTTTATAAGTTAAAAATTAAATTCTTGAATTATCTGACTGTATAACCACACGTTTATAATTTAAAAACTCTACACACACATTCAGAAATTCAAAATGTACAAGGCTAAAGGAAAATGAGGCATTTTTATTTAATTTTGCATGAAATAGCCTTTGGTATGTTTTTATTTGAGGTTTGTGATTAAACTTATTTGAGCCATATTAACATATGTCATGTTTTGCCTGATTACATGGAAAAACCCCACGCATAAACCAGTTCAGCTAGATCTCTCACTTTCGGGAGCAGATTTACCTTGATAATTGAAATCTGCTCATTTCCAAGTAATTTCAGATTTCCTTATGAGTATTTCACATAATGCTAGTATGCATCAGATAAAAATTCAGTGTGCATTTATACAGGACATATCAAGAGGGGTCATGTTTTATTCCTGCCCCTCAAATATTAGCAAATACAGTGTTCTGTCAACTAACCCCTGTGTTAATTTAGAAGCAGGACTCTGAGAAGTGGTCTGCATTGCAGAAAGCTTCAGTAGAAAATTGTATTAGCAGAGATGATAGTTTCAGACCTCTTTAGAGTGAATTTGACTTTCAGATACTCTCAGGAAACAGAACATCACAGAGCAGTAATACACAAGCAAGTTTTACTGTAGTAGCTATATATTTAAACTTCATAAGTTACCATTTCATAATGTCTTGCTTCCAATTGCATCATATGTTTCAAAGCTTGGCTGTGTGCTTCATATACAAAAGTTCTTTTTCAAGCAAAGGAATTTTTCTTTCTTTTTTTCCTTTATATTTATGCCATGTTTCCTTTTATCTAAAAGGAAACATGGCATAAATTCTTTCAACATGAGCAAGAAAGCCTCCCTTCAAAATTTGTCTCTCAAATTTTAGTATTCATTCACACTCACATAGAAACAGCAGATGAAATGTCATCTCTAAAAATATTGAATAGAAAATATCTTCCTCCTTAGATGGAATATTTTCAGCAAATTGATTTTTAACTTACTCTCAAAAGCCAAATTGTTTACCATGCGTTTGAAATTATATTGTCTTACTTAAGACATGAAAATGATTTTTGCAGGGCTTAGAAGTGATTTTAATATGGTAACTCTCATATCTAGTATTACCCTTTAATGTTCCAACCAAAGCAAATGGCATTGAAAGACTACTTCAACGATGAAAAGCAGCTACTATTACAACTAATATTGCTACTAATATTTTTTCATCATTATTATAAGATATATTATAGGCAAATGTCTCACATATGACAAGAAACCATTTTTTAATAAAATGCATATTAGCATGACAACTAAAATTGCATGTAAAGACAATTGTCTGCATTGTGAACTAGCTCCAGGCCAGGGTCACATTACTGATTAATATACTGTGCCAGTTTCTGTTTTCCAAGACACTGACATTTCAAATCAGAGAGATTTAAACCAAACAGATATTAAATTTTGGGCACAGGCTGCTCCCCTTTCACAGCCAAGCTGAAGAATACAACCTCAGGCTGAAGGAAGGTCATCCTTTAAGGATTCCCACTGTGAAAATTGTCCTTCTTGCCCTTCTCTGTCTACCTGTAGGCACAATCTCCTTGATTCCTTGGCCCAGTGACAAAAGTAATCTGAGTAGTGTTCACTTAACTAATACAACAAAAAAGACAAATATTTTTATGAAACGTCTCACTCTTGAGGTATGATTTGCAGCAAAAAAACTACCAAGAAAGAAATGGGATCCTCTGACCAAGTAGAAGATCAGAGAATTGTCCCCTTTCAGCAGTGACAAACACTTCTATCAGGCTGCCAGCACTCTCTGTCTATTCAAAGTGAAGCAACACAGTACACAAGAGAAGAAACTGTGAAATAGCAGGGAATATATGAACTTTTGTTTATTTGCTCTAATGGAGAAACAACAGCTATGTGAACAGAGGCAAATATTATCTTGAAAACATTTTCTTGCTCTGTTTAATAGCAGGTAGGTAAGCACAGTGATTTTGCTGTCCATAAGCAAGACATCATTTCTTATTTGAGTTTGGATCTTTGAGCCAATTTAAACAAAATTGTTCTATTAAAAAAGGCAACCCTTGCTACATAAGAGACAAAAAAGCTGACAAAAACAGTTGTCATGAGCTCCCATAAAGTGGCTTAGGAGCTCCATTGAGAAAGAGGTTACAGATATCTCTAGTTTGCTGTGTTATTCTGTGAAATTTTTTGGCAAAGGCTACTGGCATAGTAGCTATCAGGGTCCTGCTATAAAGTGAACTTGTTCAAAATGAGTTATCTAATGAATATATAATAGCTTTCCAGTATGATGCTCTTGTGATAATTATGGCTTCAAATACTTCTGTAGATGTAAATATTAGGCAGCTGTCAGAAGAAAAAAAACCGCTGTAATTATGATAAGCAATCTTGGGTTTGCAGGTTAGCATGACTTCTGTTAAGTATAACATGATTAAGGAAAATTTTTCTCTGTTTTCATTTTTTAAAATACTGTACTTTTGGTGTTTTTGTAAGTCAGTCTCCAACAGAAAAGAAAATTACATAGCTCAGAACATAATTTTATGACTGGCATTATAGAAGTATCCATCCTGTACTGAACTGCTCTGCTTTTCACATTCCACACATCAAGTTTAGCTACAAAGTTACTCCATTTTCACCAATACAAATTTCCCTAATAACAAAAGATTTATTTTGCTACCTGTTTTCATATTCAGCATCTTAATTTGGAAAAGCAACAAGCTGCAAAGAAACAGATTGCTTTAAGTTATACAGGGATGGAAATGGAATTTCCCATTAGAACTTTAACTGTTCATTTCTTCAAAACATAAGCGAGAGAATTGTGAAATAAAAACCTCAGAAATTATTTACCATAAAGCTGATACTAAGTTCTGGACTCGAAGTGTAAAACTTTATTATGTAAATAGGTTCTTTCAGGTTCAGCAAACAATTCAAATACTACCAAGACCAGGCTGCTGCTCTGATGTGTGAAATGTGACCAGACTACAGAATCATTGCTCCCCATGCAGTGGCACTCACTCAAGCAAACTTTAATATTTTTATGCTTTATTGCAGAAGTACTTCCCACAGGAATAAATTACATACCATCCCCATAGTACAGGGATTGTAATCACTGATCAGCAGAATGTCTCCCCTGCATCCAATGCTTTTAGTTCACAGATTAATCTGTGCTACTATTAGTAGAGGACCTTGGCCTATTCCGGCTGGTGGTGGGATCCTGGGAGCAGGACCCAGAAAGGCTCAGAGCCACCCCAAAAGGTATCTCGTCAGAGACAGCTTCTTGAGGGGCAAGAGCACTTTCCTCAGCCGTCAGAGAGCATCTCAGCAGAAGGCAGAGCAGTGGTTTTTCAGCTCGTGTGATCTCAGCTCTGTGATTTCTCAGCTCCTGCCTCTGCGAGGTTGCTTCTCTTTTAGCCGGCCCGGGGAAAAGAGAGTGAGGGCCCGTATGGAGTTCCACATGAGGTACTTTATTGCAAAGGTACCAGCGAAGGGATCCAGGGACGGAGTACCCTGGGGACTAGGGAGACCCAGAGGTTTTTATGGGACACCAGGGGTGGGGGGGAAAGGGTACTAAGCCAATCATTCACAACAGATCTACATAAAATCTCCTGGAGGCTTGTGGGCTGTTTTTGTGGTCGCCCTAACAGAAAGCTTGTTTCCTTCTCTAGTGATTTGCAGGGAGATTGTGCAATCCTTGTTATCTCCTCAGCAGGCCTCCCTCCAGGGCAGAGCCCCCGGGGCTCCGCCCACCCCCACATTGGCCTGGAGAACCTCAGGCCAGAGCATCAGGGATATTATTTTAAGGCCTACAGGATCTGTAACAATTTTTGCAAGTTTGGCTTCACTTACATACTAACACAAAAGGTTGCAAATTTAAGTGTACTGCAATTTCTCCTCAGTTCTATGCTAATTATTGACATACTGGCAGTGAAACTTTGAAGTATTATTCTGTTTTCCAAAAGTGGGAACCGTGGGAACTCCCAATATTTTTATTCCTGGGAGATGCTCAGGTAGAAAACTCTACAGATTACAAGGAAAAATTCTGATGTTCATAATTTACAGTTTGCAAAACATTGAAACAGATACAGAAAGCAGAGAGTTATCAATGCCTGTCAGAGCTTATTGTACCCCTCAAGTTGCAGATCCTTTAACATTTGATTTAGAGCAATTGTAGGATTTGAATTGAAACATGCACTAATCACTCACCACCCACACTTAACACTTTGAATGGTTCACTTCCCAAAGCAGGTGTGGTGCTCACAGACAAGGTTTGTTTTGGAAGCTCCTACTTTAGGTACATAACAAACGCACCTCCTGGGAGTGGAAAACATGATGGTCCAAAACAGTGTTTGTTTGTCCTTTTGGCAATTTTAAACCACATCCATGATAAGGACACCCAATTGAAAAGACTAGACTGAATTCAGTCAAAAATAAAAGCCTCAGGATAGAGTTAATGTGGTGGCCCTGGCACCAATGACTTCAGCCCATGGCTCCTACTCAGCCAGGTGACTTGCAAGTGGAGATACAGCCTTAGCCTTTGAAGGGGTCATGGGACTGTGAAAACAAACATTACATTGCCAATTAAAGAAAGAATATCCTCAGCTTTTAATGAGGATGCCTGTAGTCTTCTCAGGTTGTTGTCACTCATATTCCAGAGAATGATGCAGGTCCTGGATCCCTATCCAAACATCTCGGTATAACTATGTATTAATTTTCCTTACAAGTTATTCATAAAGAATTAAGAAGTGCTTACACACTTCAGGAGAAACCAATATGATGATTTTATACCTAATCCAATACAGAAATGAACTTTTAATGTAGACTTCTTGGCATCTGAGCTTTCATTCTAATTAAGGTTAATCCCTAACTAAAGGAGAATGATTTTTTTTTTTTAATGATAGTGCACTACTGGACCAGTAAAATCAGAGCAACAGGCAGAAAAATCACATTTCTAGGGGAAAGACAAATCTGCAATTTTCAGAACTATTTGTTTAAAATCTTATTGATGTCTGTACATTCATAATCCCCACATCAAATACTTTCCAAAATACTGCTTGATAACTGCATTAGTAAAAATAGTATTAACCAAAATTATTAAGCAAGACCTGTACAGAAAATTCATTAGGGAACTTATGTAAGAATAAATTTACAGGTACATTATGCATAGATTAACTGTAAAAGAAAGACTTAAATTCAGCCCAAATACCGGAGCTACAAAAGGAAATGTATCTCACCCCTTTTCTCATGTCTTCCATTTGTTTCTGTGAGTCTGACATCTTCACTGGTGGTTGCTTTTCTGCCAGGGACTTCTCAGCAGCGTGACTTCCCACAGCATGACTGTCTGATACAATATCTGCTCTCACTCTCTCTCTCTGTTCCTTATGATGACTTTATATGGGTTATCTGATTCTGCATGTTATCTGAACTGTATACTCGTGAAACAATGCTAATGTTCATCAGACCTTGGATTTTCAAGTTTTCAGCTGAGTCACCAGTCACTTCATTCCTACTTGTGCTGCGGTAATCTTTTTAATAAGGTTTATTTTGTGCCATTTTTCTAGTTTCTACATGTTATGTATTTCTTTGAGACAGAACAACTGAAATCCTGACAATAAATTTGAGAGGGATTAATTCTTTTGTTAACATTTATAATGAAAGGCCAACCCTCAGCAGGTCAGCTGTCTCTAGAGTAAATTAGGTTATAATCCATCAAACAGATGTCAGAACCCCATAAAGATAGGAGCATATGTGTACACTGACAAATTAATTATGTGAAAATCATACAAATGATGGCATGAGAATACTTTATTCTTCCCTTAAGCACCATGTATGAAATAGAAGCAATGCAAGCACAGCATGTTCACTTCTTGTGATAATGGCAGCATTTGCCAAGACAAGGCAAAGGCAAGCCAAGGACCAGGTGAAGAAATTGGCTTTCAAACTTTATGTTACTTTCATCGTTTTGTACACTCTCAGAGAGACATCCAAGCACCCATGAATTTTCTCTCTGATCCCCACACAAAGGAGCTCGAAGTCCCAGGCTGGAAAGGAGCTGTGGTGTGTCCTGGCTGGGACACAAATGTCTGAAAGATCATGTTTCTGGGGTTTACCATGGCACTCATCATACTATGTGTAGTTCTAGTCTGATTCTCAGACTCCCAAAAGTAACTTGTTTAGTAGTAGACAGAAAGAACCAACTGCATACCCAGTTAGAAGCTATGGGGCCCGGCGAACACAGAAAGCTCTTGTAAACAGCAAATAGTGTAACCCCATTGAGTAGGCACAGAAAAGTCCAAAAAACCTGAAGTTCCTCACAAAGGGACTTTAGAAGTATTCAGTCCGTCTCTGGACACTGTCAGATACTTCGCATCACTCTTATCTAGGACATAATTAAAAATTCAGTTTGCATAGTTTTGTAGCCATATCATGACCTAAAATAAGTGCCTAACAGGTACTAAGACTGCAACAGCAGCAACATTCAAGAGAGCAAGGAGGAAACACAGTGTTACAGGAAACACGGAAACACTGTCTGCTGGCTCCCTACGGAGTCACTCCGACTGGGCACTTCTGGCAGCTACGCTTCCCGTTTTGGACACATAATGAATTTATTCCTTAACTCCATGGGGAAACTGTGTAAATCAGGGTCTAGCACCTCTGCTTAGCAAATAGTCCAAATCACAAACTCATCATAAGGTGGCTGTCATGTTGGCCGTTGCCGTTATCTGTGCTGGTGTAACAGCATAATGGCAAAAATCAGGAGAGTCATTTGTTATACCCATTAACCCTGAAAACCATGAACAGATTTTATTAAAGAGACTCTAAACACTATGGGTAATTTTAAGCAATTTGCTTCAAATAATGCCTGGCCTATGTTTTATTTTCAAAATTAATGATACCTCATTAAAATTATAGCATTAAAAGATTATACAAATAGCAGCTGCACAGAAGCATTTAAATTCTTTAAAATTTTCTGTAGAGTTTGTTTCACTGCTTGAACTATATAGAGTAAATATTTTTCTGAAAAATCAGGCAATGTCATAGAAAAATGTAATTGAGATTAATGGAAAATAGAGACTCAGGCACCCAGGTGGGGTTCTAGATAACTGGCACTGAGCTGTAACTCAAAACTGTATTGTAACAAAAATGTGAACATCTCCTGGAAACCTAATAATTATTTTTAGCTTTCTGTTTAAGTGGAATAATATCACCTATGGACATTTTCTTCTAGCAAATTAGATTTTGGTTAATAAGATACATAAAATCCATTTTACATTAAACTGTTAACATAGGGGGGGTTTAACCTTGTTTCTATTTGGGGCATCTTTTGAGGTCTTTTGTTTGTTCCATCAGAGTTGCTTTGAGTTAAAACCCATGTACTCCATGAAATGCGTGATAAAAAGCACCTGACAGTTTCAAGAGGTTAAGTGGCCATGATCTGTGCACTGTATGTACTGCAGCTGAGAAGAAGATGCAGTTTGACACAGTATCTAATTTGCTGTGACATTCAAGTTTCAAGTGATATTCAAGGAGATGGAAGTCCTGGCTCTAAACACATCCCAACGTGTGCTGGTCTTCTGTCTGTTAACTTACTAATGAAGCATGATTGAGTAAAGTAATGAAGAGTTTACAGAGAGCCCCAGGAAACCAATTTCCAATTTTGCAACCAGCAGGCTTTAACTTCACTGCAGTCTTTGCTAATTTTGTCTAGGAGAGGACTTGGATACTAAATACCATTTCTGCTTTGTGAATCAGACAGACTTTTCCAGTCCCTGAATACTTACTTGCTAATGAATGTCTCTTCTACAGATCCATTTTATTTCCATCTGTAGTTGTTAAAAATAGGCTGAATAACTAAAAAATGATTACTGAGAGAAATGAAATTATAATCACTGAAAATCAGAGGCACTGTTAGACTCATGGTGAGAAGGAAATTTTAATCTTCAGTCTGATTTGGGAGGAACCATTGAAATAGGTGTAAGAAAAATACAGACGGTCAATTTTGAGTGAAAAAAAAATAATCAGTGTGAAAATCTTTTATACATAATGTCTCAGTGTGACTGTAAAGAACCAGTGCTTCTACCTACCCTGCATACAAAACAGCTCCATATGCAGTGCACAGAATCACATTTGCAACAAAACCGTTTCTCTTGAGCCAGTATCCTCAATATTTGTCACACAAGGCAGTTGGAAGGAACAGTAAAATAGGAAACAAATCAAATGCTGAGAGAAATCAAATGTCAAGAGAAAAGATACATTTCTGAGGACAAAATTGTTACGTATTTCTTTGCTGAACAGAAGGGGTTTTATAACCAGGCCTCCATAAATTGCAAAGGCCTCGTGTTTCTTTTTTTCTCAGTAAAACATAATTTTAAACACAGTTTTCAAAGATGATAATGCTAGTATAACATTTCAACAGTTATGTCTGTAAGTAATAATGCAGAAACACTTCTGTACCATATCTATAAAAACAACTGCAAAAGCAGTCTCCGTATTTCAGCGCCTTTTTAACTGAATTAATATACTTCACATAAATTGCAATCTAAAATGCTGCTCATCATGCAGAAGGGTTTTTTTTTTTTCCTCCTGTTTTCTCCTGATCCTGAGGTTGTAATTTAGAAAGCTTGCAGCTTTTTCAGGGGATGTAATCTTGCAATCCTCAAAACAGCTTTGTCTGTTATTCGTGCTTGTGTTGAGTGCAGGTTGAGATGATTTAAAATCACAGAGCACTGGGAGTTATTTTCTTAGCGAATTACACTATTGTATTGACAGAGGGATGACTTGAGCTATAATGATTAAAAAATGCGTAAAAGTGAAATTGTGTATTCTGTGGACAATGGAGCGAGGAGAGAGCTATAATCTAGAAGTCATAAAGTGTGTGTTGGTAACTATGCAGCTCCTATGGCTGAATATGACTCACAAAGCTCTCATGAATTCTGGGTGCTGCTTTCGACTCTCTGTTCTAAAGGGCACTTAAATATGGGGTGTGTTTTAACATTTCAGAGCCTCTCTGATTAAATATTTGAGATCTTCGCAAACTGCAACCTATCATTGAAAGAATCATACTGCATAATTGTCAAACAGAAAAGAGCCCTTTTTAGTCTGGTTATGTAAAAAGTAAAAGCATCAGTCTGGATTCCTGCCTCCAGTGCTATTATCTCACTCAACTTTCTACTTATCTTAGTTGAATGAAGAATTCTGTGTTACTTTAGGTCCTGTTGGCATTGAAGCACAGTATTCCATTTATTATCTCCATGTACTTAATATGCATTCCAGTTTCACAGCAAATCCTGATGGATCCATACTCTACACACAGTATTACTTACTAATAATACATCAGATTTTGCTTTCCAAGCTTAAAACACAAACAAGATATTCACTAATGAACAGAATTCTATTAGAATCTCAAGAATCTAAGAGAAACACTGTTAGAAATTATAGATATTGCCTTAATTTTTTTTTTTTAAATCTTAGGAAAACATCTTCATGCAAAAGATTATGTTTTTTCCAAACAACTAAACCACTGAGATATGTGTGTAGGCTGCAAAGGTGAAAGAACATAGATGGAAGAAAAAAGATTGAAAGAAGGGAAACCTGAATCTCTCAGATTATGCTTGTTATCTTTCAGATGAGGAAAGGTAAAACATTTGTTTTAAGAGCCTGTAGAAGGCAAGTCTTTAGATGAATAAACTTCTGTAAACAGACTAGTGCAATAATTTTCTTTGGCAAAATCCAATTGTTTCATTATTATAAAACTCTTATTAATAGTTCCATACTGTAAGTTTAGCTGTGTCTTTTTAGAAATACATAATTATTTAGGAAAAAAAAAAAAAAAAGGATGAGTCTACTTTGTACAGAATTTCATAACCACTAATTGAAAATGCATTATGAAAAGGAATGCATGGCTGAGGTACTTTATCCAGTCCAGTAACAGATTCAATGACATTTTCAGCAATAGCTCTCTATTATCCACATTGTATTACTTGGTAAATTTAGCAGAAAGAAGAGGATGGGAAAATATGAACACAAGAAATATGAAAATAATGAAACTTTAATGTAGCACAGAAAGTGTGACAGATGTAATACCACAAAGAGTCATTAAATACTTCCCAGTTCATCTCTTTTTATCTCTCTCATCCTGCCACTATCAATTATTCCTAAAGTTTCTCCATGTTCCTGCAAGACTTAAGGAAGCAATTTAATTTATGGTTTTTGCTTGTTATCTCAGTATCTAAACTGGCTACTGACACTTCAAGATGATGAACCATGTGATGCAAAATCTCTTTTAGTGGAGGAAAACATGAGCATTTTATTACATATGCCATGAGCAATTTTACTATTTGTTTGTTTCTGGTATTCATATCTTAAAAAAAACATCTAAACAAAGCAATGGTTACAGTTCTTATCTAATCTCCTTATCATATACTTGTTTCTTGTTTTTATGCCCACAACATATTTAAGTATAACTTATAGCAGTCTTTTTAGTGTAGATCAATGAAGATGAAAGAGTGCCTTAAGCAGAACTCATTTGTCCTTGTCAGCTGTGGATAACCAACTAATTCACTTAAAATAAAGTTATACTGGAATAGCCTGATCTTATTAGGCTTATTTAAATTAATAAGTACAATGAAGTCTTTAAGACCTAATTTAAAGTTGTAATAGTCTACAGAGGTGTACTGAGTTCACCAGTATTTCATATGGTAAACTGAAGTAGTCTAGTATCTAGAATGAAATGACTTTTTTTCCATAAAAATAAGTAGCTCATTCTGAAGATAAAGTAATGCCAAAACCAAATTAAGTATCACTTAATTCTACTTATTCTTCTCAGGTCAAAATTTTTCTAATAAGCATAACCCATGAAAAAATAAACAATAAGTAGTAAAATATTAAGAAACTAATTTTCATTTTAGAGGTCCAGGTTATTCCAGACCAATTTATTTAAATATTTAGAGGGATTCATTATATATGAATGAGGAGAGGTCACATCAGCGCAAGATTAGTGTTAGTCCTATTTCTACTGTGTGAGAGAACTGTTACTTTCTCAGCTTGGCAGGCTCAGTTATGAACATTTGTGTCGAGTTTCTATTTCCATTTAAAATACACTCTTACAATAGCCATTCAAATGAGATTCAAGAGCAGATTACAAAATAATGGGGAAGATCTTACTAAATAACCTTAAAAGAAAAATCTCATGACAAACAAATTAATATTTTACCATCTGCTCACATTTATAATGCACATAGTCTTTTTAATGACTTTTATAATTAGAATAAGTTGAACTGGTTTTATGTGAAATAAATATTAAAATTTGGGGAAATATATAGGGCAAATATAACTGTAAGCAATTAAAATTCAAAATCTGCAACATACAAAAGCCTTTAATACCTTATTCAAAGCACAAAGTGATATACATTGTAAAAAATTTTGCTATGCAGAAGCTGCATGATTACAAAAAATCAGAAAGATTCAAGTAATCTACTCTGTTGGCAAATTTGAGGAATTTTTATATATATATATATAGGCAAATATATAGGAAATCAATGTCTGTTGCCTATTTTAGCTAGAGTGATATCCTAGATATTTTCGGTTCATAGGCTGGGATTTTACTATGCAAATCTCATCTCTGGTCATGAGAGAGGGAGCAACTATTTTCAATAGCAATTACACAAGATATTTTAGACTGAGGTAGCAAAAATGGGCACTTCTTAGGTTCCTGAAGAGATCAGTTTCAGGGATTCCAGTACTGACTAGACTCCACTGAATAAAATATTTTTATACAGAAGTAGGAGTTTCATTTTTAGCATCATAACCTTGAATAGAATCCAACTCATTCTATACTGCTCTACAGAGCCCCTTCTTGTACTCTGTTAAATGCTCTGGTCTGAAACCCTATTTAAGGTTCCATTTGTTAGCAGAAAGGCCTCTTTAGTGGAACTGATGGCCTCAAGTGTTGAAGCTTTCCCCTCTCTATCACAACAACCACAACCACTTTTTTCTCTCTCTCTCT
>VWYO01021017.1:664163-745031 GCA_013400275.1 Rhadina sibilatrix | reverse complement strand
AAAAAAAAAAAAAACCAACAAAAAAAAACAAACAAACAAACAAAAAAAAACCTATTGATATGGCTCATTTAAAAAAAAAAGTATCAGAAAATTTAAAATGTTATTATAAATGTGGATAAGTATGAAATCCATTTACAGATATACTAACCACTGGTGTCAACTATTTTTCTTTTTGAAGATGTTAAGAGCTACTGATTAGATTTAAATTTCAGATTCTAAAAAAGGTGCAAACTTGTCCTCTGTAAGATCCAGCATTTAGGATTGAGTTACAGGCTCAGAGAAGAACTAGGTTGCTTTGCAGGAAGAGGAGCATTGTCCAAGGGGATGGCATGAGCCATAGATGCCCTAGGGTCAGGTGCCAGGAGCACAGCAGGGCCTATTAGCCAGGGTCCATCAGCCAGGGGCCATCTCACTGCTGCTTTCACACCCATGAAAAACAAATGTTTTGCAAGTAGGGTTGGGCATACATTCTAACACTTTGGAAGTTGCAAAAAAAAAAAAAAAAACAAAACAAAAAAAACAACCCAAACCAACCCATCCCCCCAAAAAAATCCCAACAAAAGGAAAAAAACACCCTTGAAGGTTTCTAGAGGGAAACAATGTTAATCAGACTGCAGTTGTTTGCAAGCCAGGCCAGTCAATGTCAGGTATGCACGGTACCAGGTAACGCGCAAAGTCAAAGAATGCAAATTCTTGTCTGTAAAATTCTGTATGAGAGTGTGACTTCTCATTTCTCCACATTAGTAAGGAACTCATAAAAATAGTGTTTTATAATAGATTTAAATCTATTAATTTATTATAAATCTAATAAATTGATTTATAATATATCTAAAAATAGATTTATTTATTGTGGACATTTACCTTCCTTGACCCCTGGAATTTTCACCAGAGTTGGAAACCTTTTTAAACAAAGCATTTACACTTAACTTTCTCAAGACAATCAGAAGAGAGCAGTAGATTCAACCCATCTTGACTGTAAAATTTGCCAGTTAATAAGAAACATTGAAATTGAAACTTTCAATCAACTTTTAAACAGTGAAACTGTCAAAAGACAGTATCAATACCAAAGGGTCATAAGACTCGACAGAGAAAAATCTGAGTCCTTCTCTGCTTTGGAAAGGAGCTAAGCATGTGTTTAAATATGCACAAAAGGTTTGGTGCAAACAATTCTGATTTTTTTCCTCTGTGCGTTCATATTCTGGACACACTCTAAGTTGATGACTGTAACCAAAAAATGAGATCATTTTCCTGGCTCCCATTAATTCAATGGGTTTGAATTAGTCAGCTGAGAAATTGTGTAGATATCTATGTATTATCAGAGAAACTCAAAGACAAATTATCTTTTCTAGTCTTTTTCTCTTTTGCTCAATTATTTAATATCAAGTATTTTATCTAAAAGGTCCATTCTTATGAATAGCACTATTGTATAGCAGACTGTCTAATGCATAATGCAGTTTTTATATTAATATTCTATATTCATCTTTTTCAATAATCACGTTTTTCCCATGGCAACTGCTATATGGGTAGAGTGTCCCATGCTACTAAATTGTATATCAAGGAGTTTAATATAAAAAGATATTCTTTATGTGTATTCCAAACACTACTTCAGTTTATTATGTATCTTGTATTAGGGAGCATAATTTTTTAATTAAATGAAAAGTGCTAAAAATGTCAGTTTAAGTATGATCAAAGCCATGACAACATATGGATCTTCAAACAAAGAACTTTTGGGGATTGAAGGCATGAGTTGTCCATGTGTTTTCTGGCCTCACAAATCCAGGACTTGCTGGCTTAAATTTTGAAATATATTTTAATCATTTCCCAGTGTAAGATGTAAGAAAAAAAATCACTTTTTTTTTTTTTTTGATCAACAACTGCAGCTGTGCACAGAGCAACAGGAGATGGACTGCTATGTCAGCATAAGACTGAGGTACTAAAGCCAAGATCTTAAAAATGCTTCAGCACTACAGGGAAAATATGTTTTCCCTAATTTGTGGATGTTTTGTGAGGCAGTTTCTATATTGTAAATTCCTAAATTCTCTATGCTTTCAATGAAGAGGAAGATATCCTTTCTGGTCATCAGGGCAAGACCTGACTGTTGGTCTCCATTTAAAATTAAGTAGCATATTTAACAGCCATGCAACTCATTGCTAACCCTTGCACAGTTAGTTCAGTCTTAATCTGAGTGATAGTAAAGAATAGGAAGGAAGGGAACACAAAATTTTTTTCATGTTTTGAATGCACCCAACATGACGACTAATGCCAGCTAAATAAATAAATAAATAAATAAATAAGTAAAAACATACTAAGATTTCACAGAGAATCAGTACAAGGAGACTTGCTTTGAAGCAGAGGAGAGCTTGCCTCATGCTATAATGGGACTTATTTGAGTTGACCAAGAGGAATGAAGTGCAACCGACTGAGATGACTTTGGCTATATGTTTTATTCCTACAAGCTCCTTAAGCAGAAAAGAATAAGAATTTGGCAATCAGAAAATAGTATCAGAAGGCTTTTATTAAAAAAAAAAAAAAAAAAAAAAATACAGGGGGAGAAAAACCACACAAGGATTCAAACTGGTTTTGTCCTTAGTGCATATGTCTGCAGGAAGGCTTTGCATGTAGAGCAAATTATTTGACAACCATAAAAAATGAGCTAAGAATCCAGAAACCCCTGTGGTAAATACAAACTGACAGCATCCCTCAGATGATAGGTTTGAAATAACCTTTAGTCCCTTATAAAAATGCACAAGGTTTTTCATGCTGTTCTGAAGCAGAATGTTTACATATCTTAGTTCATCCATCACCAGAGTAAGAGGATGGAGAATAACTCACAGCTGTAATTCAGAAGTACGTGTCTTGGTCTTTGAACCAGTTTGGTATTTGTAGCATGGGTTTTCACTGCACTAAACTAACAGTTAGGTGGCTGTCAAGCACATTTTCAATTAACAGGGAGAAGCTGATGTGTAAGAAGCTGAGGTATGCACCAATTATTCCATTGCCAACAATTCCATTTATTACAATCTGTGGCCTTCAAATTCTGTACTTTGTTTCTACACTGACTTCTGCTGAAAGGATAGAGATCTTTTTGGCACTTCTACCTATATAGAAGTGGGAGGAAATTGAAGAGATAGCTGAAAATCTGGAAGGTACTTTAAAACTGCAGAAGTCATGAAACTCTTTTAGTCTTTTCCTGTATGTATGTATGTATGTCATTCACTAGAGCTGTAGGAGCTGATCTGACTGAAACACTCTCAGTTTAACAAATCCCAAAAAAATCTAACAAAATAGTCCAAGAGGATCTGGTCTGGATCTCATCCAAATGACCTCAGGATTCTCTGCCCTAATGCAATTTATCAAATCCACCTTTGTGGCATGGTGGTGTTTGGTGTAGGATATAGTCTCCAGTTGTAATACAATGTAGTCTGTGACTGGGGTAAGTGCAACAGTACAAATGGCTCAAAGCTAGAGAATTGCCAAGTCCCCTGGGCCAAGACAATTTCACAGACTAAAGGGGAAAAAAGAGTAAAGGGCTAATTGTTGCTTGTATTCATTTATTAATAAGAGCACGTGAGCCTGAACTACTCTATCCAGCAATAAGAACAGCTGTGGAATTTGATTTTCTGCTCCTTGTATACCTGTCTTAGAACAAATGTTTGTTCTTTCCTTCTTTCTTTTGTCTACAGGAAGACATAGATGTGTAGACAGACTGCAATGCCTGTCTTGTGACAATCTCACGTAATCTTTCTACTTCTGGTTAGCCTAGGAACCTTGATCCTAGAATTTACAGAACACCAATGCCAAGCAGCTGGAATCCTGAGGATATCCCACCTCAGAAGTTGCCTGTGGAAATACTTGTCAGGGAAGCTCACATCTATCAATACTGATCATTTACCTGAGTAAGAATCAATGGGACCAATGCTTTGAAATCATTTGGGCCAGAGTAAAGATTTTGAAAAACAAAATTTCTGACAGGAAGGAAACCCACCATTCTAGTCACTTCTGATAAGGGACCCCACATCTAATGCAATCAGCAAGCACTGAGGGAAAAACCTGAACTCACAACTCAGCAGTATATATCTTTTTTCAGAATACAAGAGTCAAGTATATATTCAATATTCTTTGGCATCTAACCCTGATATATAAAGAATATTTATTGTAGCATATATTTTAAAATTAGTTTAATCTCTCTTAGGAGATAAATAAATACAGGAACAGGCATATTATGTCAAATTAAATTTTAAAAAAACAAACAACAAACAAACAAACAAAAAACACGTCCACAGAAAGTGCTGTGAAAAAACAACATTAAAATAGATGTTTTTTCTGCACTATATTTTGAGTATTGTCTGCTGTAATACTTTTTTCACTGGCAAGTCTTAGGTGTGTTATCCTCTACAGCACTTCAGAAACTACTTTGTAGAATATAAATATGACAAATCTTCCATTCTGTCACATTTGAATAAACTCCAAACACCTTTGAAGTCTTCATGACCTCCTTTTGCAAACTCTTTGAGAGCCGTAGATGAAAAGTAGTCATGATGCTAGATAGATATTATCATCTCATTTTTATACACATTGGGACAACTGTCATTTATTTTCATCTATTTTTTCACATCAAACAATATTTAAATTTCAGATTTACTAAATGTCCAAAAATGGTTTCCAGCTGCATCTTTGAATGTCACTCACTCTTGGGGCAACGTTATGGATGACTTTCAGAATCATGTGGTGAAAAGGACAGTTTCAACATCTAATCATGTTTTATATTGTTTGTCTATAATTTCTTTGTATATGTATATTTATATAATGATAAATTTTGGTAAAATAATTCATACTTCAACAGCAGTTTCTTTTCAGTTACCTGCCTGTAATACTCTCCCAACAATATTCATTGTCATGTAATAGCACAGTCTGTCCAAAGACCAAAGACTTGATAGAGAAAGTAGGGTCCATACAGTACCACAAGCATGTTCTGCCTATACATCAAACAACAAATTGCAGGTAGACAGCAATATGCAAGGTGTGGGTGTATTGTCTTTGACTCAGTATGGCACTAATTTCTAATAAAGCTACACCTCTCTTGATTGAACCATGCTAATATCCTACTATTTTGGCAAATGAGCAAAACAAATTTGTGATAATTGTGTTCAGTAATCTTTGCAGATGTACCCTAAATATGATTTTTTATTTTAATAACCATGGAAGAGCAAGGAAGTTAGTTCCCTATTTACAGGACAGAATATATGAGACAGGGAAAATTATTGTCATCCCTAATCCTTTAGCTATTAGTTAGGAGCACCAACTAACATCTAATTTGTTAGTAGTTGGCTAACCAGAACATAATTTGCTACATGAAATTTTAGTAGGCCTTTCTTAGTTCTTTTGCCCCAAAATAAGGAAATAAGCTCTTACCTCCTAGTCCTCTGCAGAGTATATGCTGGCACACTGAACATGGGAGTAAGCTGCAGCATTTTCCTAACACTAAAAAAGAAAGGTCACTTACTGTCACTAACTGTGTCTTCTGCTGTATTTGCAATTATATTTTTGCTGGGTTCAATCTCTGTTATTAAGAGGAGATGTTATGTTATGCCTTCACTGACTGACATGGAAGTGCCATTGCAAAATAAGAAACTATGCTGCCTTTATTTTGCATATAGTTTACTGCATTTCCAAAATGAGGGCTATGAGGTAACTTATAATTTTCTTATAAAGCTAATGTAACCTTTAATGAATCCTAACTGTAATCTCTGGTCTTTTTGCCCAAGAAATCTTCAGATTTCTTGTCACTGTCCTAAAGTTTGTTGGGGAACAAAAGCAAATAGCAAAAAGTTCTTCTGGGCATTACTGAGTAGAGCAAATGAAATCTGTTTGTGGAAATTTAGGCTACAATCCAAGAAGATAAAATCAGATAAGCCAATTCAACTGCCTATGATCTAAAAATGATAAAATAAATTTAAACAACTACTGACAAATTTGTTTAAGCTATCAACATCATATTATACCTTGAAACCAGGTATAATGTCTGCTTTACTATACTGTCTTGGTTTGGAAAGACAGGTATCTACCAGGGAAACTGGAGTTTCCCTGAGAATGGAGAATGTAACCCCCACCCACCAAAAAAGTATAATTTTGCAATCAAGGGCTTTCAGGCAAAGATTTTGGGAATAGGAATAACAGTTCTTTACTAAGAATATTAACAATACAAATATAGTAGAAAAAGAAAAAAAAAACCAAAACCACCCACCCAAACAAGAAAACAAACAAACAACAATTTTGGAGAAAAGCCTGACAGAGTCAGAGCTACAGCCTGGCACCCTGCTTGTCAGGGTGCTGAGTGCAGTCCAAAGGTAAGTCCTTCTGAAGTGGCAGATGTGGTTCTGTTGAAGTAGAGATGATCCTGTAGCAAAAAAGGGTCCAGTGATGGTAACAGGGGTCCAGTGGTGATGAGTAGGGTCCAGTGGTGATGAGTAGGGTCCAGTGGTGATGAGTAGGGTCCAGTGGATGGGAAAGGGTCCAGTGGATCAGAAGGGGTCCAGTCTTCCTCCCAGAAAACCAGGTGAAGCAGCCGCTTTCCAGTCCCTCTGTCTCAGTTTATCCCAGGTAGAAACTGCCTGCCCCCACCCCACTGCCAGGGGCATGTGATGCATCTCACAATAGGAAATGGATGCAAAATAGTGATGGAAATGCAGATGCACCGCTCTGGGGGCGGGGTATAGCCTGGGGGGGTGCTAATGGCCCATTATCGAAGGTGTCAGGCCTCTCTCCCACAGATGAAAATAGAATACACATATGTGGCTCTACAACCCAGGACATATACCCATTCTTTTCTAGAATTTGTCAACTTATTGGTGATCTAAATTTTATTGTTCTGGTCATCAAATGACAAGAAATAACAGCATCATCTTTTTTTATCAAAAGAATTTTCTAATTTCCTTTGAGACACGTTTTGAGCATTCAGGTGCTTCCACAGCATAACTACATACACCAAGGACGTAGGTCAAGAAGGAGCAAAAGTAAGCTGAAAGGCAGACTCTGTGCAAGTCCAACGAGGAGCAAGTTGGTGGGGAATAAATCTAAAATAGAAAATAAAAAATTAAACCACTAACTGAGGAAATTCTTTTTCTTTGTTCACACAGATGACAGGTGAAGGTACAGTTCAATCTGCTTAGGCAACACAACATAAGCCGCTGTGGAAATGGGCTTTAAAATTAAAGCAGGCAGTAAATATCAGGAGAGGAACAGGGAACTATATGAGCTAACAAATACTGCAGGCCTGTGAGCAAATAACAACATGAAATTCTCTCTTTGCATCTGAATATTTTAATGGATCAGACAGGAAAGTTCTGAGGCAGTCTTCCTCAGAGAGAACACAAACCAATTTAAAATCAGTTAATATTAATTTAATATTAGCTTGATAAACTTATGAAAGGAAATACCCAAATACTTGTCTGTGATTGCTTTGAGATCTCCTTAGTGAATGAAGGATCCATCTACTACTGTGTGTCCTGTGTATGTTTCCAGCTTCTAAAACAACACCAAATTACATGAGCCTTTTTTGCTTCAGTAGGTAATTTCAGTCTGAAACCAGCCTACGCTGGACATTATAAATTAACGTGGGAGAATGCAATGGTTGTAGTGCACAATGTGTGAGAAACAGAGAGACCTACTGCCTGACAAGTACAAGAACTGGGTCTACCAAGCACAGTGGGACTCCAGAAAGCAGTATCAGAAGTAAAACCCCAGAGTGCAGGGAGCCATAATTTTGTGCTAGGCACCAGGAGCAGTACACCCCCAGCAGGGACTCACTCCTTGTGTCTCTAATGGGATGATACCTTATGGACTGCATCCCTACAACCAAACTTACCCACCAGAACAGGGGAGCTTTTCCAAACTGCCTTCCAAGAATGCTCCCTTGCCCATGCCAAAGCTCAGACGTGGTTTGGGGTTTTGTCTGGAAGAATGTGACCTGACCAAGGCCAAAACCTGCCAGGGGCTGCATGCTGCAAAGCTTGGTACATGTGCTCTGTTGTACTCCCTAACTCTTTGCAGCTTAATATTATAGGTGCAGCCACTGGGATCAATTAAGCTGGACACTGTGCTGCATTAAAAGAGCTGTAACACTCCCCTATGAAGTTCCTATAAATTAAGGAAAGCTTCATAACTCTTACTATTTTGACAGGATTTCTGAAAATACTAATTGTATTTAGAAACCATAGTGTTGGAACCCTGGAGGCTGAAAATTTCAGGCTTTCTATTCTAAAAAGACCCTCAAGCAAGCATTACATTTTCTTGAAGCCTTGAAACAGGCTTCCAAAGTTGAGTGGTAGCCCTGGGGTTATGGGTGTGCGGTTTGAATAGTATTGTGTGATCTCACAGCTGAAAAACTTAGATTTAAGATTTTAGTATACAGTAATATATATGGGGCAACACGAAGGGTTTGGGGCATTGTCTAAGTCCTTCTTCACCTTCTTCTTAATGGTTTCAGATGTTTTTTTCTAATTGGGTGAAAAGGGTCTGAATTGTGGGCCTTGGGTGGTCATTATTGGATCAAAAGTATAAATAATATAGGTGTCATCTCATTATTGGGTGATTAGTACTTAAACAACCTTAGAAAGAGTTAGAGGCATCCATTTTACCTCCATTTTCTAACTTGCTAGTTAGAGCTCACAACTCCTGAGGCTATAATACAGATAAGAATTAATAAACACCAAGTCCAAACACGAAACTGTGACTCCCATGTATTAATGCTGGCTCTAACACAAAGAAAAGAAGATAAGAAAACCAACACCATACTTTTCAGAACACTGAAAACTTTTCCTGCTAGGAAGTTGAGGGGTTTTTATAATGGAATAAGCCAAATATTTTTATTTATTTGACTACTATCTTAGAGTTTCTTTCAAATATCTTTACATCTTAGCATGTGAAGAAAATAAATATTAAGTAGAGAAAAGCGGTTGTAGTTTTTGTTGTTAGAATCTATTTGACAGAAACATTCACTGCTTCATTACTGGATTGTGAATATCTCAACATGAAATCTATAGAGTAGCCTCTGGGAGACTGCAAGAGTCTTCATGGACTGTCTGCTCTGCTATGAAATAGTCTGAAGGTTGATAGAAGACTTCAGATACTCTCCATCTGAACCATGTTTAAACACACGTTGTGGATACCTTTCTCACTTTGCCATCTGGGCTACAGTATATATAGAGGCCCTCAAAGTTAAGAAAAATGTTTTTTCCTGTGTAATGCATGGTTTAGAGTTTGTTAGATAAATGAAGTAAACCAAACTTGTATACAAGTAGCCTGTATTTTCTTTGAACCACTATGGCCATCCCAGTGGCTGCAATTCCTATTGTGTAAGGCCTGACTGCAAAGTAGAGGCTGTCTGTTCTTTTCCTCTGCTTTATCTCAGTGACTGAAGAAGTTACTTTGTAACGTTGCTTTTTCTAAGACTCATTAAACTCCGGCGCTTTTGTTCGCTTGCCACAGCTCTTGCCTGATTAAGATGTCCCTGTAAGGAATATGTTACATAATCTTGCTTTGGAAAAGCCAGAGATCAACAGAAGAGCTCTGACAATATTAAAAAAAAATATTATTTAGATTCAAATATTTGTGTTTAAATTAGATCCTTTAGTATTCACTACTGAGATAAGATTTTTCAGCTGATAAAATCAGAAATCAAATAATGATGTATTTGTTTCTAGAAATTATCAAATAAGTAAAATTTTGATTGACAAAGAATAAAAACATTTTACACTATGAATGCCCTTATTGTTTCAGTAAGTTGCTGTATCTCTAAATTTCATAATAACTAATCCTTTTCTAGAGAGACAGATATTTAATTATTTACATTTTATCTCCCTGAGATTATTGCAGAATTTTACTTTACTGCTACCAATAACCATATTGAATGCATACATAAAAAGATATATAATACATTTTCATACTAATTGAACATAGCCAGTTTTGACTTAGAATCAGGCTGGATTGCTTCATGAGTTTATCATTTTAATAAAAATGTGCTTATCTTTAAATTTCATTAAAATCAAGCAAGTATTAAGAAGCTAGATCTTAAATCATTTATGTTTTCTCTCTTCTAACTTAACAAAAGTATTTTTAACTCGGCTGATAAAGTGAAGAATGAATTTTCATCACTTCACAATGTATAGGCACCAGAAAATGTGCAGTGTTGAATTACAATGACATACAGTCTCCTCTGAGACATTATATGGTATATCATCAAATGTCATACAGTAACTCCTTTTTGCTTCAGGGGATCATTGTTCATCCTTATAATTAAGAGGACCAGTAAATTTGGTGTTTCTGGACTGGAATGGGAGAAGTTAAACTTATTCATGAAAAGTGATTCTTTTAGTGGAAACTGAGTTTCTTTATAAACATACAGCCCTTAGTCCACTAGTAAAAGAAGTATGGAACTATTGCTTGGATACTTAAATATACCTGTGTTTTCTAGAGCCAAATTTTGGGGTAGAAAACAATAAAAATTTCCTATGAATTGATGTATTTTTTGAAATATCCTTTATCAAACTCAGCAGATCCACTGCAATGGGCTTTTCAGCCCACCTATAAAAGCTAATGCCTTACTCCATGGAGCTCATGCTGGCCTTTGTTTCTCATAAGGCCTGGCAGACTTGCCCAATGCACAGATTCTATAGGGATTGAGGTTTAGGCAGTATATATTGACTGTGAGGACAAGTACAGGTGAGCAATTCTAAGTTCATAGCAGGTTCTGGTAATCTGGAGCCATTAATGAAAATGCCAGTTAACACAGCAGCACAAGTGGAAGAGCTGAAGAGGACACACTGTGCTAGCACGCTGCCCTGTGCACCACCCCAGCAAGCACATTGCCACCACCACTGAGCTACTGAGGTCCCCAGAGGGAACCGACACAACAAATGAGATGTTGCTGAGTGGCACTCACCTGGAAAAAGGATTGGAGGTAAGACTAATGAGATGATACCAGATGGGTAAATTCAGTCTGCATCCACAGTAAATGTTTTGGCTGACTGTCCATCCATGGTCTGGACTGCTGACAAAAATATTAGTCTTTTAAGTCTTGCAAATGTCAATAAATCTGTATTTCCCAGATTGCCTCTATTTCTCTTTGTGCCTATCTTCTTTATTACAGGAAGATAACAGCAGAACTTAAGGTGAGTTAAACATCCTCCATTAAGAGCTGTAGGACAAATCAGAGAACTCCAGTGGAGATGTCTCAGACAAAACTTTTTCCTTTCCAATAAATGGGGAACACAAAGCAGGGTTTTACATTGGGATTTTCCATTCAAACGTCAATTTCTTGAGAGTAATACACTAATACTGCTAAATTTAAAAGCCAGAAAGCGCTTCAATTTCACTTGCAGGGAACAGCAGGCAATATTACTGTTATCTGTTGGAAAGAGCTCAAAGTACTCTCAAGCTTTCAGTTTTCCTCTTACCTCCTCCAATTTTAAGCATACTCTTGCTTGTAAAATTCTCCAGCTATTCTCCAGAGGTGGACTAACTTTTTCCTGGCTTGCTCTTCTTCCAAGTTAGGTCAAGTTTCTCCCTTTTACTCTAATTTGGTATATTTCATTTCTTTGCTTCTGGGGATTTTTTTTAGAAACTGGGAAACAGTTTCTCCAGTTAGTAGAGCAACAGGATTGATTCAAAGTCTTGTTCCTATTTCCCTTCTGGACTAAAGAGAATTGAGGCACAGGAAATGTATTGCTTACCATTCTCATATCTTTGTTATGTCTCCTACATGCTTTATTTGATTTCCAGATTATTGCTGCAGTCTACCCACTGATATTTTTGTCATCTGCTTAGCCTGTAATCTCCCCACAGCAGGGGTATCTTTAAGAATATTTAGATAATCTTCTATTGGAGAAACTTTGAAGAAACCCAGAGATATGATAACAGTAAATATCAATATATAGAATTACGTCTTACACTACCACCATTTGCCTATGGTGCTGATATTTATAGCTACAATTTCTATTAGATGCTAGACTTCCCCTTCTGTGAGCCTTCTAGCTTTTACCAAAAGTGCCTTTGATCTAAAAATGTTGAGATTTTGAGATGGCTGACTAACTTCTTTTCCACTGCCTATTTTATTTTAAAAAGTCTTTGTCCTGATTTGGAGTAGTTTCATTTGTAAATAGCCATCAAATCAGGTAAATGGGTGAATAACAAGCAACACAAAATCTTTATGGGCAAAACCTTTATCTTAAAGGACAAAATATGAAAAATATAGTATCAAGATTGCTCAGCTAGGACAGGGATAGTGACTGGGAGAGGATGAAGGTGATTAGAAGCTAAGGAGACAAACTGAGTAATGAGACTCTGTCTACTATAACATAGACTGGACAGAAATAACTTTTCAAGTGTGAAATCAAGACTGCTTGTTAACCAAAATGACAGCTTTGCAGACCTGATTTAAAATTTATTTGCAAAAACCCTGATGAATAAGAATCAATTATCTATTGAAGACATAAGAAAAGCAATAAAGACACTGTAGTACTGCCTAATTTCAAAAAGAATTACATTAAAAATGAGAAAAACTTCTAGGGAGAAAAAACCCCCAAACCAACAAAGCCAAAACTGCAAAACATTGGCAGATAACACATTAGAAATTCAGAACAAATGTGTGTCATTTGCCAAAATGTTTGTAGAAATATCACAAAGAAGAAAGCTGGCATGGCTAAAAAACACAGTAAAGAAGGCTATTTAAAATAAGAAGCCACACTTCAATAACTTTAAGTTGTGTTGCAAGGAAAAAAAACAAAAGTAAAAATGGTTTAGGTACAGCCTATAAAAAGGCATAAACACGTTTACTAAAATCCTGTTCCACTATGTTTATGGTTGGGAAGCCTGTCCAGGGATGCCTTTGAAGAGATGGCCAAATTATAAAAACATAGAGAAGACAAGACCATAATTGATACATGCAACAGACACATGATATTGTTCTTTTCATACAAGTTTACCAGCAAGCAAGGTAAAGCTTAGAGAGACATCTGTGTAACAACACTTTTTAAAAATAGAGGATTATCTAGAACTGAACTGACAGCAGAAGGTATGAGCAGTCTTAAGAATGTTTGGGGGTTTTTTTCTTCATTTTTCTGGACACCCATATTCCACTAACATTAACTCAATTGAATTTTCTTGGGTTTGGAAATGCAAGATTAATTTCTTATTTCTAACAGATATTTGAAAGTATACTATCTGAAAAAATGACAATTTTTGTATTTTTAGAGATATTTTTCAAGCTATTTCTCCTTAAATGGTGTGGTGAACATTGTCAATATAGCTGTTTGAAGAGAAAATGAGTTTGTTAGGTCTATAAATAAAAAATAAAAAAAGGTGTCACAAATGTTAAAGATCTTTACAGACTTATTTATCAGAGATACATTGAATCATAGATAAGCCAATATTTCTTTGAAGCAAAGGCCTGTCTCAAAATAAAATGTTCATTTAAAGCAAATGGCAAGGGTGGGGGAAATGAAACCAACAGCTTATTGAATACATTTGTTTAAAATTGATATGTATGTGATTGAAACATTTTCACACAAGTTTTAATGTAAGGAAGAAACTCAGGAAGAAAGTGTAATAGAGTGTGATACTGTTTGTCTCCTTATATAATGTGTATGTTGTGATAAAGAGATATCTTTAGATATCTCAAAGATATCTTCAGATATATCAAAGATACATTTTGATATCCTTGCAATGAGTAATGTAAAAAGAACTGCCCTCATCCTCTGAATATTATGCAAAAGTTGCTCCCTGGACAATTTAAGACTAACTGTTTTGCTTCTATGAATGAGAAGACACACATCTGAAAGAGCTGTAGTCATATTTGAGTTTCATTTTAAAAATTGGAAAAACTGGTTGCATTTTTATTTTATGGTTCCATTAAAACAGTGGGTGAGTAGAACTATTCTTACTGTGGAGGAGAAATAATGCTTTCCCTTAATTAAAGTTGCTTGTGTATACCCATGAGTTTTTCTTGCAGTAAGACTGTCTTCAAATAAAACTGATTTTCTCAGTTCTATCAATAGGGCCAAGGCTTTCCCTCAGGTTAAGGTTAGCAGTGTAGAAATCCTTGAGTTGGAGGGCTTGAATCAGTTGGAAGAACAGGAACACCCTTGCTCATCTCCCCTGTTGTCAGAGCCAACATGGTTATTTAAAAGCCCCATCAGAAAGATGACTTAACCTTTTTTTGATATGTCACAAAAGCCTGGTAAGTATGACAGAAGGGATGAGAAGGAATAAATAAACACATGTAAGTCATATGTTATACTGAAATTAATGTCACTCTGCATGCATTCAGAAGTAATATGATAAAGAACCTTGCAAAGACATGATTCAATTACAAGAATACCACTCTCATAAACATGTGTTAATAATACTGCTATTTTCACACCTTTTAAACAATCAGTTCTACACAGCAGTCTCAAGTGGACCTTAATTCCTTAATGCCATAAATAATTTTTTAAAGTTTAAAAATGGAATACACTACAACTAGAGAAGTGGCATTGCATTTGTAATTAAACTAATTCTACAATGTAGCAATGAAGACTTTGAAACTCCTTTTTGTTGGTCTTTTGCTGGAAGATGTGGCAATTAGGAAGAATCAATAAATCAAATAAAGTCCTCCTTTTAACTTTACTTGCATTTAGAAGAATGGGCTTAACAACTCACCATCTTACCAGCTACAAAGTAAATATGTCCAGCCAAGAACTGTTATTGTTTGTAAACAAGATGCTTCTGAAAGAAATCTGATTTCACATTAGCTGTGACTTGTCTGAAAAGGCAGAACAAAGGGATGATGGCCAGCTTTCTCTCCAGAATTTCCAGGGATTCACACCTTCGGGTACAACACAAAAGAAGCTTGTAGTGGGTACAAATGAGGAAACATGCACAGTATGGCAGAGGGGAGGGGAAACTAACTGGTAGGTTTAATAACTATTCAGGTGTTACTAGTATTTTATAAAAAGATCTGGCACTAAAAGGTCTGGCACGAAAAGACTTTTTCTCATTTTACATAAACAAGAATTAACATGTTAAACCTTGGGAAAACTTTCTAAAAGTAAGACTAATCAAGCACTGATATAATTTGTAATTTCAGTAGGGACATTTCATAACAGAAATTTTAGGGAGTAGTGGGTTGTTCAGTTCAGCATTTTCGAAAATAGATAAAATATAAGTCTGTCAGGAATTGCTTAAAAACAGTTGGTTCAGATGTTGCCCATGAGAAGGATTTGCCATTTTCCTTTCAACCCTCTTTCCTACATGAAATTAATTCCAGAAAGAGTTTTGCTTCATTTTGAGCAGTTATATAAGGATAGGAATAGAAAAAGTGATTCTCTGGCAACTAATAATTGTTAAAATTTTTTTCATTGGTGGCAAGATGTGAAATGGATTTCTGTGGCAGAGATGGTTTTAGTAATCTAATTATTAGACTCTACCACACACATATATATATATATTTTTTTTTTTCCAAGTAAGAAAATGGAGAGTTGTGGTAGCTTGTAGTCAAGAACACTTTTTTCATCTCCTTGCTACTATTATATATATTTTCTTCAATTCTGTTAACCTTTTTATTTTGTCATTTGCATTTAATATCCAGTTTGATTTAGCAAAAAAAAAAATGCAACAATATTGTCTGCAGGTTATTCAAGAGCCCTTTAAAAGTAGTATATACTTCAAGGAAATGTCCTGAATTTAGATGCTGGTGTTATTAAATAAGATTGTGTAATAATCTTGTGTAAAAGCTCTGATTGCTTTTGAAATTAAAATTCCCTGTGTAAATAAAATCTAGTAGATATATATGCTACTCAGTGAAGGAGAGGATGCGTAGCCCCTTCAAAGCACAGATTTACAGATCTTCTGAACAGATAAGATATTGATCCAAAAACTTTGTTCTAGTGAGTGGCAAAAATATCCCATTTCACCAGACAAAAATATGGCTGTAGATGCACAGCAAGACAGAAAAGAAGATGGGGATTTTGATTTATGAAAGAAAAAAACAGTTTTTGTACAACAGACAAAATTAAATAGAGGATTACAAAAAGGAAGAAATCAAAGCCTAATGGGTAGCAGGTGGAGCGGACCACAGAACACAAACTGAAAACAATCATTTTTTGTTATACTTTGTTAGGAATGGATACAAGAGCTCAGTCAAGTCCTGCTGTGAACTCAGATTTCTGGCTGTAGCTCTGTTGAGGCAGCCAGCACCCCAAATGTCTCTCAGTCGCAAGTTCTTTATAATGACCGATCAAGTCTGTCATGACATGAATTCTTTATTGAATAGACACAAGGAAACCTGACATAAGAGTTTAACAGCCTTCTTACTACACAGGATAAACAAAAGAAACACTACAAGTAGGTTCATAAGACAGTGCACGGTAAGAAAGGTACCTGCATTGCAGCTAGCAAAGAGATAGTAGAGATGAGGAGCCGATGTACTTATCAAGGAATGACAGCAGTGTACAGAAGTCTCCTTTCACTCAGTTTCCAGAAAAGTAACTTGAGGCCAACATCTCAACTTCCAGGACACCTCCCCACACACTGAGAGAATGTATAAGAGATTTCTGATTTAATGAAAATTGTGGTGGGCTTTTATATTTTGTAGAAGTTCTGTGTCTGTCAGTCATGAATTTTTGCTTATCCTTTCCCACGCATTCAGGGAAGGATGTTCATTGCTGGCTAAGGATGTTTTACAGCAAAGATAATTCACCACAAGGCGAGCCATTCCAGCTTAACTGAGCCATGAAGGGGAAAAAAGATAAGGGTTTTCTTTATCAGGGCTGAAAATCCTGTCACATACTTGAAAGAAAAGAAGCAGCCTTAGCCAACTCAACTGCCCCTCTTACTACAGAGTACTGGGCACATAGCCTTAAAACTAAATACCGTGGAAAATGTCCAAGTAGGACAGGGAAATGTTGTCCCAAATCAACACAGTTTTCTTGTTTTCTTTAGCCCAGTGGCACTAAAAATGCCTATGAAGATAGGAAAAGGAAAAAAAAAAAAAGAAAGAAAAAAAAAGAGAGCTAACTAGATACTTAGAAAAGCACATCAAGGGAGACTATTGAACTTTAGGGATCTTACTGCTTTTCTGGTCTTCTATACTATTCTTAAACAAATTCCTCAATTCTTCCTTTCTTTCTTCCTTCCTTCCTTCCTCATGGCTAATTTTTCAATTTGAAGAGCTGTTGGTGTAAAGCATGCCTCATTAGCTCGTGGGAGGTAGTAGTCTCCATTAATTCAGTTCTCACTTCATTTGCTTTGCATACAGTTATAATTAGCTTCAGAATAACTCTGGTAACTTCAGCAGATTTATAGCTCCAATTTTATTCTGCATTTGGCTTTTCCCTCTTGTTTCAATATGTTGTATGAGTTTAACAAATCAAAAACAATGATTGTTTTAGGGAGTAATTTAATGTTGGAATTTTAGAGTGGTAGTCTGTTTACATCCTTCTGTCTGCTGAGCTATATAAACAGTTAAAACACTAAGCTTTACACAATCTCCAGCCATGTTTTCTTACAAATAGGCAGAAATTCACACTGATGTGCATTCCCTGAAGAAGCAATCCTATGCCATGTATGCCAACCCCCACCAGAGTGGCTGTGGCAGCACAGTAACACACCCCACTCCCCATAATATTCTGAGCTAAGAAAGGACTCATGTCAGCCTTTTAGTGGCATCCTACAGTCAAAAGAGGATTTTGTCTATCCCTTAGGAGCATACTCTTGTAATAAGGATATACATAGAGCACTAGACAATTCAAACTGGTTTATATAGGCTGTCAGGCAGCACTGCTATTTCAAGTAGGGCAAAGAGTTAAAGATATCTGAGCCACAGCATCTTCTGACACATTTGTAAGGTCGATGCCACAGAACCACTGAATTGCTAGGTTGGAAAGGACCTTTGGAAATCATCTAGTCCAACCCCTCTTCATATTCACATACAAAATGTGTCAGTGTATTTAGTACATCAGTCCACCCCTGGCCAAGCTGATGATTGATTTCTTCTTGTGGCAAAAGCACGGTGCTTTATATGACTATGTTGAGTCATATGGAGTAAGAGGAGGGAAATTAAATCTTTCAGAAAAGTTCCAGAACTTTATAAAAATTACCATTTTCTTGGCATATTCCAAGAAAGTTACCACCACCAAGAAAGATGCAAACACTTAGAGGAAGAAGCCACAACCTCTACTAGAAATATCCCTAAGGAATACCTGATATAGTAAAAAAGTTTAAGTGAAAAACATATGTGGCAAAAATAAAGTGTCCAGTCCCTCTATAGATGCCATTTGAGAACTGAGCAGGTCAGCACAGGACAAGGGTGGGTGTTATAAGTGCAATGTTAAGAGCAATGCTTCAAAGACTGCTGCTTTCCTGGCTTAAATACAAGTCAGTCACAAAGCCCTGGCATCTGTGTTAGAAATGTGACCAGCCAAATTATCAATAAAAATAATTTTATTGATAAAGAATTTGGATCAGAATAATGGAGACAAACCACAGTCGAAAAAGCAGTGAGTGAGCCCGGGATGTCGGCACTGGGTGAACACAGACACGGCCTCTGTCACACCGTGACTCCCCCCGTTCACACCATGTGCTTTGGGCATCTTACTTTTATACAGTGTTTTGCTATGGTTGCTGTTTTTTCCTCAAAATTACATATTCATAAAGTCCTGATCTTTTTCTTGGGTAGTCTGAAAGAGTTTCTGGATCATCTTTAGCTCAGAGTCCAGTATCTGGGAACTCAGTGCTGGAGATGTAAGATACATATTCATATGGTCCAGATGTCCAGTGTTGGTCATCTTGATGAGATTTCTGAGGATTCCCTGATCCAGGATGAGATTTATGGGAACTTGGTTTTTGTGTTCATTGAGATGGTATTCATGTGTTGAACATGGAACAGATCCATATCTGTTTCCTGAGTCCTGTGCTGATGAGATCACCCAGAGTGAAGTGCCCATCTAGTCCAGGTGCAGGACTTTTGTGTTGTTAATCTTGGGTGGTAAGGGTCTTTGTTGAAGGAGGCATTCTTTGGACCGTAGCCTCAGGCTAAGGAGAGGTTTGTGGCTTCCCAGACAGTCCAGGAGTTTTGGGTTAAAGCTATACTACATGATTTTTTTATTACAACATTAAAAGAACATATATACAATAAAAACCAAATTATATACCACATTTATCACAATGTGCATCCACAGTGTGCTTAGCCAGCCTGAACTGTCTGCAAAGCCCACTGAGAACTCCAGTATTTCCCAAAGAGAATCAGAAACCTATAGGTTAATGCACTGTACCTCTTATACTTCTCCCTTATTTCAAAAGCCAACTAGCAGACACCATCTAAAACAAAATCAGGCTGTGAGGAAGTCCTACCAATAAGTTGCCAGTGGTTCAGTTTATGGTAAGAAAGAAGTAAAGTGATACTGTTAGTGTTGGTAGCCTGCCAAAATCCTATTAACTTCTCTGCATGGACTGCTAAGTTGTGCCTTCTTGTAGCAGTTCATATCTTAGAGAACAACTCTCCCCCACAGTTAGCCAGCACGGGATCATTCTACTGAGCCAGAATGGTGGTTGGTGTTCTTAGCTCACTCCACATGTTTCAAGGAAAAGGTTTTATTTGCTCTTCAGTGCCACCTTCATAACAGCTCCAAAGTTAGACTCTCAAGGATGTGATCAGTACACATCACTGCCACCAGATGAGCTCCTGGCAAACCCAAGCCCAACACTCAAGTAATATCCTTACATCTACAACCCATAGGTAATTTCATCCTGCATGCTCACAAAAATGATTAAATGGCACACCTTCAACAGCAGACCACCTTGCAGAACAAATTGTTGATGGAAATCCAAACATGCAGAAAATTGAGCTGACTTAGTACCTGTAAGATTCCTGGCAGAGCCTCATGAGCAGGAAGTCTGTTTGAGCAGCTTGTTGTGCTGATCAGACTTCAGACAGGTCCTGACATCTGGAAGGATACAAGAACAGTCTATTTTCCATAAAACCTGGGTCATCTGTCCCAGGTGGTTGATTTTGTGATATCATTCCTCCCATACAAGAGTCTTCCCTGAGACAACCAGTTAAAGAATTTTGTATTATATTGGACCTGCTTCATTGAGAGCATAAAAGAGAGTCAAGCTGTGTCATTGAGATTGTGAGATAATTTGTGATCAGTTTTGATGTAGAAACCTCAAGAGTTGCTCATATGTCTGCACAAATGCAAGAGATTTTCATCCTGCCAAGCACCTTTTTTTTTTTTTTTCATTCGCCAGATAAAGTCTCCAGCCTGGAGAGACTTCAGAGAAAGATGATCTAAGAACTGGGAAGGCTGCCATATGAGGAAAGTCTGAGGGTTTGGTCAATATTGAGAAGAGAAAGAGAGACCTTATCACCATGTTCCAGTATTTAAAGAGTGGCTAAAATACCTTTTTAGAAGGAGTCACGTGAGAAAGAGATGGGGCAATGGGTAAAATTTACTCATGGGATGATTCCAGTTGGACACAGGAGGACTATTTTTCACAATAAAAGCAGCATCTATTGGAATTATCTTCCCAGAGAAGTGCCAGATTCCCTAATATTGGACTGTTTTAAGATTTGGCTGGACAAGTGCTGGGTCATGTCTAGACTGTACTTATGCTGGAAAAGGTTGGATCATATGATCCTAGAAATTCCTTCCAATGTGATAATCTGTGATTATATGATATTAAAATAGATGCCTTAAAAATTAGAAAAAATCTAAGACTGTAGATGAGAGTAAATCATATGTCCCTTCAAATGCTGGAAATCTCTCCATAGATGGGATTGGTATGGCACACCATGGGGAAATATATTTGGTGTCCATGTGGTGCTTTATGAAGTCAAGGTGACATCCAGAGAGAGCCCTGTATCAGCTCTCCCTGCAAGTTCTTTTCCACCCACTAAAGCAGAACAACAGTCCCTATAGCACAGCTGTGGCACTTGGAAATTGTGCCCTACTGTAATGATTTCCCTGTGCAGGAAGACCATTCTCAATGACACACTTGGCACACAGAGGCTGCTGTTTGCAGCAGAACAGAAATGCCTGAAACCAATTTGAGACACTTTATTTCCCGGGCCTGCAGGAGCTGGGACAGCCCTGTGTCAGTTTTCAGAGTAGTGATCCTCTTTTCATCATCCCAATTATCCATTACACAAATGGAGAGGCCTTAGGTGAAGTATCTAAGGTTACCCATGCCTCAGTCTATTGCAGAACCTTTCTTCTATAAACAATAAAATATATCATGGCAGACCTAGCAGGATATGGGGACTAATTGCTGAAAGAAAACATATTTCAAGATGGAGAAAGCATTGCAAAATTTTTATTCATATTTGAAAAATACTATTTCTCCCTTCTTAATGCATCAGTACTATCGCTCTTCATGTTTTCTAATTAGAGCAAAGCAGTGAGATACACAAAGCCATAATCAAATGTTTTTAGCTGAATTTTCTCCACCTTTCCTAATTATTTTCCATTTAAGAATGCAGTCAAAAAACTTTAAAAGTTTCCTATAATAAGGTGAAGGCTGCAGCAGTAATAAGCTGTAGTTTTTTGAGAGATGCAACAAATTGCTTTAAAATAAATTACAAGTGATGCTGTGAAAGTTCCAACATCTGGAAAAAGATCTGTGTAGCTAGCTGCCATGAATAGTCTCTAATTATACCAAGAGTCTTAATACCAAGGAACAGGGGTTTTCAGCATGGGACGGTGGGCTGCAATCAAATGCACACAGTGAATTCCAGTTCCAAGAAGTTAAAGATGCATTGAAAAGTCATAATGAACGGTACAATTGGAAACATTTATCAGTGATTCTGTTCCAGCATGAGCCAAGCAATTGTCTGAAATCACTGGAAGCTGGTCTGTTGGCTATTCAAAATCTAGATTGAAGAGCTGATTGAGCTTGCATATAAATTTTTAACTTAAACTTTCTGACTTCAAACCAATGGGACTGCATGCTGCATGATTGAGAGGAACTTTGACTAAGTACATCCAAATTCTGCCATTATATCCTCACATGGTCCAGATTTTGAACAGTTCAAGCCTAATTTCCCATGCTGAGCAGACAACAGTAACACAAGCAGAGGGCCCGGGGCAATTCTACTTGTTCTTTTTCATAATTTAACATGAAGCAGAAAAATAAGGAAAGAAATTTGGACACAGATCCCCATGGTCTCTCAGTTTTGTAGTTGGGCTCTGTCAGCAGAAAGACTCCAGCCACATTCTCCCATGTATTTTCCAAAAGTGTCATCAGGAGCCTGAAATAATTACATTGCCTTTCACCACCTGAACATACAACTCAGTGATCATCTTATCCACTTCATGTTTTCTTTTTTTGTTGCTATAAAGATCTGTTACATGATGAATAAGTACAACACTATTGCAATTCTTCTTTCAATTGAAAGCATCAATCTGAACACAGTTCCTTCATAAAAAATCACCTTTTAAGATTAAAAAGTAGTCTCTTTCAACTGGTCATTAATAAAGAAACTTTCGTGTAAGAGAAAGATGGAGATAATATTTGGGATGCCTTTAACTGAGTGTATCTGTTAACTGAGAAAAATCCAGCAATTTTGCCTGAATACCAAAAGCAATGGATATACAGGAATGGAGGTTACCCAATATTGTTCATCATTTAATGGAAAAATGGGTGTATTGATCATCAAGGATTATTATCTAAAAGATGGTGGTTCAGTTTCTGCATTTCTAAAACATGAAAGAAGGAGGGTTACCTATGGTGACAGAAAGCTTTCACTTCTGCCCAGACAGCTAAAGGCCTCCTACTATGCAATTTTTCAGCTGTGATGAGATGAGTATTGTGAATAGAAACAGAGAAAAGTCTACCGAGAGTCTGAATAAAGCTCTCAGGAAGCCATCCTTGACCAAAAATTCTTTCCTTCCCTTTCACCCTCTCCAGATTCAGCTGAGCCCATCTTCTGGCTATGCTGGGCTAAGGTGTCCTGACAGAGGGATTCTTAGCACGTAGGGCACAGTTCACCTCATTCTTCCCCAAAGCCTTTTAAACTGCTCCTTCTCTTAGAAGGGCAGGCAGAACACAGCCTTTATAAAAGCACCATGAAAAGCCAAATGATAAATCAATGTTCTTTCAGTCTGAAATTAAAATCTATGTCAATTGTAATGGCAGAAATATATATTTTAAATTGGACTCAAATAGCTTTCAGCAAAAAGACATTTGAAAGCATCATGAGCACATTGAAGTTTCCAAAAACATAGCAGCTGCCAACATCAGAAATCCCTGGAGCACAGTAGAGAACAAAAGAACCTCCTCCATTGAATTTTGCCTGCAGAAAGCCACTGCAGCCTGGAGTGGCTGGATGTGTGAAAAGAATATATTCTTAAATGAGCATTAATACCTGAGTAGGTCGAAATACAAACATAAAAAAGGCTTGATATTTCAAAGACTATGGAAGTGTACCATTCATTTTACAATTGAATGCTTCCTAAATTACAAGGCTGCAGATTTTTGCCCTGCCAGGATTCAGCTCTACAAATGCTTAATCTGTCACCCTAACAATAGGACAAGGCTGAGAACTGTTTTGCTTTCTTGAGGGATTATGTTGCTGGCATTGTCCTGTAATGACACAACAAATTCTATAGACAAATTTTGCTGCAAAAGCAATTTTTCTCATTTTCACCTTAAGAAAGCCTGCACAGCAATTAACTTTACAGCACTTTCATTTGGCAAAGTAATACAACACATAAAATAAAATATTCATTAATAATGGATTATGAAAACCGTAGTTAAACAATGATGAGCTAATGTCATAGCTAACAGCTATAAGGATATACAGGACTGTAGGAATATACAGGGCACAGTTCTTCACAAAAACAAAATATTTCAGTCTGTTTGAGGGATTTTGGAAAGAATATCTGCAGTAAAATTGCAAAGGACCCTCTACAAAATAGATTGCCAGAGTGTCTTGGTTTGGAAAGACAGGTATCTGACAAGGAAAGCTGGAGTTTCCCTTGGAATAGAGAACGTAAACCCCTCACCCCCGCCAATTTATAATTTTGCAATCAAGGGCTTTCAGGCAAAGATTTGGGAATAGGAATAACAGTTCTTTTCTAGGAATATTAACAATACAAACGTAGTAGAAAACAAAACCACCCAACCAAACAACAACTTTGGAGAACCCTGAGAAAGTCAGAGCTACAACCTGACACCCTGTTGGTCAGGATGTTGGAAGCAGTCCAAAAGGGACAGTGGCAGATGTGGTTCTGTTGGAGTAGAGATGATCCTGTAGAAAAGGGTCCAGTGGTGGTGAGAAGGGTCCAGTCTTTCTCCAGGAATCAGGTGGAACCAGATACCTTGTGTTCTTATGTCTCAGTTTTTATCCAGGTAGGAATGGCTGGCTCCCCCCACTGGGTGGAGCATCTCATAATGGGATGATGGAATGTGGATGTATAGCTTGGGGGTGTCTGCCTGGGAATGTGTTAATGGCCCATTAGCAGAACATGTCCCTCTGGAGGGAGGACAGGTGGTGAAAGAGATAAGAAACACTGCCCCACCTGGTTTTAACAGCTGGTCCATTATCAGAAGGCATCTACTCCCCTCCCCCCAGAGTTACAAGAGAGAAAGAAGAACATCTCCCCAGCTGCTTTCAGCAAATGAAATAGAATACACATTTTTGGTTCCATAACCCAAGACACAGTGGTGAAGTGAACACTTTTCACAAAATCTCGACCCATACTGCAGAACACTTCCAAGAATTAAATCATTGATAATTTCTCCAAAAGCAAGTAATGTATTTCTTCTAAAGATTTCAAGGACCAGTCAATGGCTTCTTCTCAGTGATGACTCAAACTACAAGGAAACAAAACTGCATTACAAATAAAACCTGATCATGATAATAGAAGAATATAGAAGGAAATCACTGATAACTGTGCTAAATCAAGCCTCTTTTTTTCATGTTAAAGCTTTACTCTTTTACATTGTCTTTCACAACCCCCTTTATCTCAATTTGTTGTTGATTAATGGGAAACAAAACAGAAGTCTACCACCATGTTTGACTGGATATAGTGCATTTTTTTCCTCTCTCTTCTTTCTTTGCAATATCAAAATTTGCTAACTAATTTCTGCCAGAAAGAGAACTTGAAGCACAATGGACCTCCAGTCTAATGCTTCAGCTTTCATATGTTAAGCACCTGCAAAACTTTTTAGTCAGGAAAGAAAACAAAGGCAATAGGAATATTTTGTCCCAAGGGTTTTTTTAACTGTGTAGCTCACTTTTCACAATTATTCTACACATGCAGCCTGAATTGTGCTGGAAAATAAACCAGAAGCAGCAAATTGACATCTCCTTTCTGAAAAGAAATGTTAGAAACAATCATGTATGATCTTCAGAATGCACAAATACATTTTGATAAGGATAAAAAAACCTACTTTAAAGAATGTTATCTCCCTCTTTCACAAGGAATGAGATTTTCCAAGGCATGAGTCTGAGTACAAGGTCAAGCTTTCTTTGGTCCAAGGATAAAGCCAATACAATCTAAAATGCCTACAGAGATACTGAGCTTACCAGCCAATAAGGCATCAATATAGATGCCCGGGCCAACAGATCCTTCCTTCCTTCCTTGTCCAAAACCTGCACAGACTGGCAATACTATACAAGAGCTATAGCAGAGACATGCATTTAAATGGTAACCTATATAATATAGAGCTATAAAAGAGCCATGAATATAGGTGGTACCACCTTTGGATGAGGTGAATGACTCTCCAGCCTTCCTTGGCTGGGAGCAGGATCCAGCTACCAACACCACAGTGTGTCCAAGACATCACAGGACATCTGAGACACTTCCACAGGACATGATGTAGGACTCACTCTTCTTCCTGGAGAGGCTGCTCAAGCCCAGGCAGCAAATCTCAATCAGTTGAGTAGCACAGTTACTGTTACAAGGTAGCTGAATCCCACACCAGACTCTTCATACAGGAGTTTGGACAACTGGAAGGCTTATGGACAACTAAAATTGTGAGGTTTTGTTTTGAATTAAAACCCACATAAAGGTCTGCATGGGAAACTAACTTCCCCAAGTTTGAAACAAGCTCAAAGGATTCTAATTCATACTATAAATTTATCACCAGAGTCCCTAACAAGTAACCAAAATGTTTGTAATGAATAAATTTAAACCTCAGTTCCCAAATTTCTCTCTTGCATTCATGCCAATTGTGTATCTTATCAAAGAGAATCATCTCTGTCTCCATTTGTGCATCTAGTGTTTCTCAGCTGGTGATGTATGAAGCCTTCTCCTTTTTTTTTACCATGAAAAAAGAACTGATGTTAATCTCATTAGAACCAAATATATCCTTTTTTGTTTGTTTGTTTGTTTGTTTCAAAACTTCTAGTTGCAAAAGGAGAAAAAATAATTCTTACAATCATGAAATAAAAAACAGATTTTGCTTACTGACGCCAAAAGTTTTGTAAGTGGTATTGAAAGGACAAAGTCTATTCAAATCCTTCTTCAGATGTCAAATCCAGCTGCAAGGGCAGAGACTACTATCTGTAGGCATTTAGAACAGTTGCATGTGATCACTGTAATCCTATGGCTCCTTAGATCCTGTATATTGAGGAAAGCAAATTGAAAAAAATCACTAAAGGAAACATAAACATGAACTTATTCTTTGGGATTTCTAGGAAGTCACATAGTCTCCTTTCATCACATACACACTTCAGTTACATTTTCAAACATGAAATAAAAAGCATTAGCAGTGAGTATTGTCCAGGTAAGAGCCACTTCTAACAGAAGAACAGAAGATCTTTAATAGTACATAAAACATACAACTGTTTTGGATAGTAAGTGAGAGCTAAATTTCCCATTGGGAACATGGGATGAATGTGGATTACCTGTTTCATCCTTATATAGACTACTAATTAGAATCCTTATTATCAGAAACTACTTACAGTCTTTTACAGGCTAGAAGTATCCAAGACATCTGTCATTTTCAAAAGAAAATTAAAGTTTTATTTAAAAAAGCAGAATAGAGGAATATTTTACATTTTTAATATATCTATCACCTTTTCTGAATTACCATCAGAATACCATCCCATGAGAAAAAAAAAAATCCCTTTTTTAAAAGCAAATAGTGAAAGTATATTAAAATCATCTGCAACTAGTCAGCCAGCTGTATCTTGATGCTTTTACAGCTCACTACCAAGAGAAAGTTGCTGCTACACTAATAAAGGATTCCCAGAGGTATTCAACTGATCTTCCTAAAATCACCTATAACCAGTATAAGAGTATAAATCAACAGCAAAGCAGTGGAGGGTCCAGACAATGGGAAGTACTAGGTTTCTAAGCCTTAACCAACACTTGAATTTCATCCAGCTAAAGATAGAACTGTGCAGAAGGGAACTCCACTCCAAGGGCAAGTAACATCATTTTTCCCTAGAAAAGAAAAGCAGAATGGATTTACTCCAAAGAGAGATCATCTCAGCAGTTGTGCCTACTGATAGCTAAGATGAGAATTAGGGCAAGTCCTCTACCCAGGAGGGACAAAGAGAGTTGACTCTGGCAACTGTGCTAAAAATTAGCAGCAGGACATCAAAGGAGAATTTCTATCTGCTGAGAGAAGATCATAATTCACACTTAAATTTAAACTAGAATATTCTGCAGTCTTTTTTAGCAAGCAAACAAACTAGACTGAGGTTTATTCTTTTATCAATATATTGCCTGACCTCTTCTTGGCTGGATTCTTCTTCTTCATCCCCAAAATCAACTGCCATGTTAATTGCATTAAAAGCAAAAGAACTAATAAACTATCAATGAAAAGAGAATAGAATAAAAGGCCATTGCATAGCCAAGACAGGCAACATGTTGAGCAGCAAGAGGTAATTGTACTAAGTGAAAACATTTATAACATCATAAATAACATTTATTCAGTCTTATCTAAAGACAGCTTTCATTTATTTTCAAACTCCCAAAATTAAATAATTCACCTTTTGAATAAAAGATCTGATGAAGAGTTTCCCAGCTTCAAAACATGATGCACTAGCAAAGATCTGACATTTGAAACTGCCAACCACACAAGGATGTTTGATAGCACTCAAAAGTCTCTGTGATACTTTATACATAGCTGTTGCAGGGAGGGTGTGTTTAGATTTTTAAACTTTCAGTCCTAAATGCAGCAAATTTTCTGTGAGCTTTACATGAAAGAAAATCACATTCATAACTTGTGTGTAGGTCTTGGGATTCAATGTATCCAGGTATTCTTCCTCTCCCAAAATCAGGTACCAATTTAGGTATAATTTCAGGTGCCTTTTTTCTAAACTTTCCAATAACACAAATTTTCTTCTTCTCTATTAAACAACACAGTCTATAAACATTTCACTCTGTTAAATCAGTTATGATCTCAGGTTGAAAGACATCATCCCTGTCACTTTTACTTGTGCATCCTCGCTTTTTTTACATATACATGGAGTTATGTAATTATTTTTCCTGGGAAAAGAACAGTTGGCTTTCAGCTGTTTGGCTCTCCTCAAAGTGTATTTGCACATTCCATAAGCACATAAAGTAGAGGGTTTTAGCACAGTACATAAGCCCTTTCGGTTCTGAATATTACTAAATGCTGAACAAAAGGTGATGGGGTTTTACCTTATCAAATGTCTTTCAAAAAGGGCTCAGTATAAAAATAACCTGTTACTGTTGGACTACATAATTGGAAAGGCTGTCCCTATGCAGATGGAAAGACCAGATCAAACAAGCTAAAGCTACCTTCTTCAAAGCTGAGTGACCAATCATCCGTGGCCTTCTGTGTGCCCAGTATGTGACACAGAAAATAAAGAAGCTCAAGGTGAAAAAGTATGAACAACTACAGACACATACATAATGCCCATTTCTGTTCTATTAACCAATTGTCTCCTGGTGCTCTTGAGACCAGATTTCTTTATTGGTCAAAGGCAAGGCTGGAGAATAGCTGTAATTTTGGATTGCTTACCACCTGTGTGCAAACACACAGAAGTCAATCAAAAGAGGTATTTACTGGCACACAGAATATTGCCTCAGCTGAGCAGATCCAGACACTCATTTAACACTTCATGCAGGTCCCAGTGCTAACAGCATTCTGAGGGGGAAGGTGCTGCCAGCCCTGCACAGAAATAGCTGAATTTTGTGCAGGCACTGGCTAGCTAAGCCATAAGTATTTGACAGAAACACAGTTCAGAGCAATTCGGTTTTCTCTTTGGAGATGGACAGCCCTGGACCTTCTCAATCCATTTTGCTCCCTCAGTTTTGCAGTATGTATCACACCCCTAGCCTGATGTTTTTAGGCATTTTCAGTCCTGAGCCTGTACTGGAAAATTTCTGCATACTCCATCATATTCAATGCCACTTAGTGGCAGTGTGACTGGATGGAGGAGACCCAGCTACTTTGAGTAACCTAAGGGCAGTCCAGAAAAACAGTGCCAGGTGAAACAAGTGTGCCCCTAATGGTTTACCATTCTGGTGTCCATGTACTGGTGTGAGACTGGCCTGAGCTCTATTGAGCACCTTTTAGAATACACAGTTCTGCACAGATCTGGAGCTGCTGTGAGGAGGACAGGTTCCTTTCATGTAGAATGTTTACCCAGACATAATACTGTTCCTGCAACAAGCTAGATTGCATGTAGCCACACATTCCAAATTCTCCTTTTGGGGCACGCACAGATGAGCCAGAGATGCCAGGAACACTTATTTCTAACTAGCAGGTTTCTATATTTGAACTCTCAAGGAAGTTTTTGACATCCCAAAGGCAGCCTGACTTTTGTCTTCTAGCATTTTCCAACATGTGATTAAGATTTATAATAGCATGTTCCAAAGCTTCACTGAAATTCTTGGAAGACTTTATATTAGCCAGGAATGCATCATCAAAATTGAATGTTGGCCATCAATATCTGCAGCTTCCTGAAACAGTGTGCTCTGATCTTCTTGCCATCTCAGGGCAACAGAAACGGCATTATGCCTGGGGAATTGGAAAACAGTATAAAATGCCACTGCTGAAGATATGTTCAATTGGGGTTTTTTTAAAATCATCAAAGGCATGCTTGTGCAATTTATCCCAGATGGTCACAAAGTCTCTTTTATGTAGTTCATAAAGAACTCATTCCTCTGAGGAAACAGAAGGTTGGAATTTGCTACACACTATTGCCTTATCAGAGATCCACAGAAATTTGAATATACTAGTGAACAGTGGCACTTCATCTACACATTTTGTCTTATAGCTACTATCACGTTTATCAATCACATGACCAAACTACCAAGACAAGATTCTCACAGAACATGTTTTTCTGCCTTTAATTTTAGACTTTTAGCTGCATTTATTTCAAAGCTTTTTCAACATTGTATTATATTATTTTTATTTCCTGATAAAAATAATGAACAAAATGAGTACTAAATTTCAGTCCTATCAGAATTTCAAGAGTTCCATACATATTATGTTGAACAACTTCTTCCTGTTCTTGTGATGATGAATGGCAAATAGCAAAGGAATCACTGAACTAAATTCTGGTTGTTTTGATCTGATCAGGACAGGATAAAATTTGGAAGAATATGTCATCTGTATCTACCCAGGAACTTTGGTCTATCTACTGTCAACTTACCACTTAGCATCAGAGGATGTCTCCTCCCCTGAGGTGCAAGCACAGTTTTCTTGCTTGCTTTGTTTTTATTGTATGCTACCATAATATATGCAAACACTGATTTGTCAGGTAGTTCATCTTATGCCATGCTTGCTCTTCATCTCAGTACAGATTTCCTTGCTTTTGACTATTGTTGACTGTGACCTCCTTAGGACAATTCTCCTTCTTCCAACGAAATCTGTGTTAGCTGTATTTGAAAAAGGCATCTGTGATTACCATCATCTTACCCTCCTCTTGTATTTTGTGAGGTTGCACTTGTGCATCTCTCCTTCTTTTCTGTCTTTGGTAACTGTTTTCATATAAGCCTAAACTTCCTTGTAAAACAGAGGATGTGAAACAGATTTCAAGAGATCTCCTTCCAAGGAGCCCTCCTTCTGGGTTATTTGCATTCAGTATTACTCTGCATTTTTCTAGATAAGCATTATTAGCAGTTTTGTTTCTTTCCTATTGCCTGAAGAAGCTGGGTGTGCATCCAACAGTGATCATATTTCAGGTTTATGTGTACTCAGAAGGACACATAAATATTCTGCTGATTAGGCACTTACAGGCCTTGTCTGCCCATTCCAGGAATGAGACTGCCTGTACTAACAGTGTTAAAGCTATAAAGACAGAATTGTTAAAACAGTTTGGGAGAAAACAAAGGCGTAGAATTTCAGAAAAAAAATACCTCTCTGGCACTCCCAGTTTTTACTCTTCAGTATTAACTCTTTATTCTTCCACTCATCTATATGTACTCCATGTGAAGCTGGGGAGAAGTTAGACTGAGTAAGTCAGGGTTGCCATAGTCAGATGCATCTGTTGGTGAGAGACCACTAATCTTTTCATCTTTTCTATGGCTGCCTAAGAAGAGTTTCTCTCTTTATCCATGCTTCAGGAGCCCTTACGGAACATGAGGTTGTATTCAGAAATCCTAACACTAAAAATATTTTTTATTCCACCTCAGAAGCCAGCAAACATAAAAAGACTTATTGAAGGACATGAAGATTTCAAAGTCTGGTACCATTCCATGTTGTCAGCAAAGTTAAGTCAAACATTTATTTTCTAAGATCCTTACCCCAGTTAAAACAGCATCTTATAATTTTAAGGGTTTAACACAAAAGATAACACAGGACCCAGTACATTTGATAATAAAAAACACAATTCACTGAAGTAAAATGACAGCTGTATAGAATGTATTTGTCCATCACTGTTCATTTAATAAGTTTTGATTCATTTTCCTGGCTATGAGTGGGACTTTTTACTCCTCTGTTACACACAGATTTTACAATATGGAGGATGATACGTTGTAAACCTCAATATCTCTGTGTTCTTTTGAAGACATCCCAAGCAAATGAATTATTTTAATTTCAGACTATTTCACTCCACACTTTCATTGCTACGAGGGCTTTGTAATGATAACAAAATGCTTACCCAAGCAAAATAAAACTAAAAGTTATCTAAGGTACCCAGAAGTCCACTATACTACCCTTGAAAATGTGTGTTATTCTTTTCAGTATATTGTTGGCTTAATGAAATGTGACTGTGTAACCTTTTTTTCTCTTTCATCCAAACTCACACTACCATTAGCAACAGAAACATGACATATTTTCATGTGCAGAAGCAAGATATTCCTCTTTCTCTAGCTAATCAAAGTCAGCTTCATGTCCATTTTTAAGCCAAAATCTATAGCAAAATTTGTCATGTGCTTCATTACATACACGTGTCATTTGTATTTCATTGCAAAATTGAAATCAGCTTACAAATTCTAATTTTTGCTTTATTACCAAATGCTGAATTCTGATTTCCTAATATTTTTGAGGAAAAGTTGTATTTTAAAATTTCACATTTTTACCAATCTTTTTTTAATTCAAATTCTTCCATAAATTGGCATATTTATATACCTGCATATTTAATTGTGGTTTGTGGGTTTTTTTTTTTAATTTAAATATTTTAAAATATTGTCTCTTATTCATTGCAATTATAGAGCACCATTTCTAAACTTGGAATCAGTGTGTTTCTTACGGTGACAATTTCGCATCAGGAATAAATCACACAAAACAGAATAAACCTTTAATATACAAATTAGGTCATAAAAATAATGACAAAGAAGCAATCTAATATGCACACACACATAAAATCATTCAAAACATAACCTACCATCCTCTGAACCTTTAACCAGAGCTGTTAACATAGAGGTTAATGACTGTGAGTTCTTTAGATATGTAGTTTCCAGGTTTGTTATTATACAGCAACAGTAACAACTCACAGACAAGCAATACCTGAGATGTTATTACAGTTGTTAAAATTAATTGCTTCCAATCCTTGTCAAAGGCAACTCAACACATGCTCAACACAAAAATAGGTACTGGACACTAATCTTGTTTTGAAAATAGGTTCCAGATAAATAATTTGTATCATGCTGCAAAAACTGGGTTTGTGAGTGTTACTCCAGTGTAGAAAAGCTATATTAAGCTTTTAAATATTTCACATTAAATGTTTATGAAGATAATAGTGACAAAAGGAGAGGTCACAATGTCAGTGTCCAAGATATTTCTTCATAAACATGTCTAAACACACATAAAGAATAACTCCCTTATATTACATCTTTGAATATTCCTTTCAAAAAGAAATTTATATCTACTCTTTTTATAGTGAATAACTGTGGAAACAAAATCTTAAATTTGAAAAAGAATATAAGAAAGCTAATAAAATGACCTTACTAACATGTATATGGCAGAAAGAGGAGATGCTGAAGTGAAGACTGAACAAAGAAAGGAGACAGCAGCAAGTAAACATTCTGAACAAATCAGCCATTAAAACCACTACTGAAAATGCTGTCGTTTGTTTTCCCTCCAGAGTAAAATTTTGCTCCTGAAATATGCTGTCTTCTAGGAAGTACAATTTCTAAAACCTCTACACAATAATTTGCTTGGCAGTCACAATTTAGTGATCCATTAAAGACTTATCTTTAGGCTCCAGTTCCCTGAAGCCATCAATCAGAGCTAAAGCAATAAAAAAACCTTGCTGAGGACAGAAGATTTGGGGCTCATTTTGAGAGCAGCTGAGCACCCTCAATTGTCAAAATCATAGATACAGGTCCCCAGCACAATAAAAAACCCTACTTCCCACATTCTGTACATTGGTTTCCTTCTCCTGCACTGTCACTGAGCAGAGAAAATCTTCTTTAGTGTGTTTCTCAGTAAGTCAGCTCTCACATTTCTATGAGTAATATGCATGCCAGTGTGTTAGTATCAGAATCAGCCATTCAATACAGGTAACATACTTTCCTTGGTCACAGTAAAAAATTTCTAAAACTACAGTAGACAAGGAAAGACCCAGGAGGAGATAAAAAAGTTGTACTATCATAACAAGGAATGTTAAGGAGAAGCCGGACAGTCACTTTCTCTTGCCACTGAACCAACATCCTTCTAAGGGGAATAGCTGCCAATGACCCATGAAGAAGCTCACTTCAACAGCATTGAAAATGTGTGGGTTTACTGCAGGGTCTGAATTTTCATTAGGGAGAGTTAAAATGACAGTATTTTCATTTGCGTTTCTAATATGTCTTTCTCTTCCCCACAGATTTAGATCCATTTATTCCAAGGTTTGGACATACAAACTGAAATTCAGATCCAAATTTCATGCCTGGAATTCAGATTCAGAACTAAGAATTGCTGTTCAGAGTTCAAAAAGGTCTGAATTTAGGAATTTTGTTTAGTGCACGCATGGCTCCGGACCACCCCAGGTAGGAACTGACCAAGCTGAATGTGTTTCACCAAGCTACCAGGTGCTACATTGAGGCTGAAAATCTGTTCTGGTCAACTAGCAAACTTTTCTGAATGAGAAGCTGAGATGTGATTGCCAAGATTCCTAAGATGCACACAAGATAACAGTGTTGCCAGCCCCCCACTGTTCCTATTTATCTCCTGATAATAGTATTTTTCTTCAAGCTCCAGTTCCTGAAATGAATGTCTGTTTTCATTAAAAAAAAAAACCAAACCAAACCCAAACCAAGAAAAAACCAACAAAAACAACAACAACAAAATCCTACAAATTTCTAGCTCTTTCTGTGGCAAGGAAAAGTTGGAAAATGAGACTTCAGAAGGCCTGAACATTTTAGAAACCCCAAAACAAATATTACTTGGAGGTATTTTATTTGGATTAAATAAAGTTACTAAAAATCAATCTGGGGAATCTGATTCCCTGTTTGTTAACACACAAGAGTGGTAATGATGAGAAATACATAGGGGGTCCCTAATCCAGGTCAATGGGACACCAGGAGAGATGAAGAAGATATTTTGGTCTTTTCTCTGCAAGAATTGCTCTAAACTAGTCAGTAAAAATTGCCACTGGGAAGACAGCTGCTGTGATTTGCCTTCTTTATTTTTTATTTTCCTTTCAGAACAGAAAAAAGCATGCATGGTAGGCCTGTGTGAAGAGCTTGCATCATGTATGTAAGCAGTATAGCCCTAGCTGGAGACTAGCAGGAACACAGCTAACACATGGAGATGGCTGCAAAGGGACATAAAGTCACAATCAATTTATTGTCAACCAGCAGAACTATAAAGACACCAAACTCAAAGACAAGAAATTGTTTGGCCTCTTGGATACCAAATGCCAGGGTAACAAGGTGAGTGAAATGGAAAGTCCTGTGGATAAGGGGAAATGTGATTTAATTGGCAACACTAAAAAAAATATTTCTTGTGATTGGAATTGAAAATCATTGCGATAGGTCTGAGGAAAAAAAGGTGTCAGTGGGTGATAGGGTGTGCTACATGAAAGACAAAGCATTTCTTGTGGAGTAAATGAGGACACTGAGCAGCAGGTTCTGCACATATTGGTTTATGAATCTATGTGTAAACGAAGGTCAATAACAGGGTGCTACAGGCCCCTAAAACAGCCTGGTTAAGAGGGTTAGTCCATCCCCCATAGTGAGAAAAACTAAAAGCTGTATACAGAGGAATTTTGGTTGGACAGGAGACCACAAGCAGCCAATGGCAAACAGGATTAGAGCTGCTCACAGGTATAGAGGATAATGGCCCAGCACAAACTCCAACACAGAACTTACACAAGTGGGATTTGCTTGAGCTGAATTGATGGACTAAAGGGATGAATTGATCACATCAATTCCTCCTGTGGTAGGAGCTGTAGCCTATTACTAGCTGTCAAGCTGAGTTAAGACTACTTAGAGCATCACTGACTCACCACTATTAGAAGTTCCTCCAGATGAATCCTGAAATTATTACACATCACCAATTGGTTTCAACAATAATCAAGAGTACAAGTCAAGTTTTTGGCTAAATCAAAGCATTTGTTTACTTTGTTTTATCTTAACTCTGGCAAAATATGGCTGCCCTTCTGGAACAGTCTTTAAAGAGGAACCACCTCATTAAGCCTGGACTATGTGCCTCAACGTCAGTTGTGCCTTTGTTAAAACTTTCAGTATCACATGGACCATGTAGGTGGTGTGCATGCCCTTGCAGAAAACACTGGAAGACAGAAATAGAGCAATCTCCATCTTGGAAATGTGGCTGCTGATAATCAAACATGAGGGGGGGAAAATGAGGCAGAGTGCAAAACTCTCAGCATCAGATAACACCTAGGGATCTAGGGATGCTCCTGAGAGAAATACCTTGATCTGACAGATCTGACAAACCTGTGACACATCCCAAAATCTGTATATGCTGTTGATGTCAATGTGATGTGAACAGGGCTTGAATCTCACTCCATCAACCCTATATGCTCTCCAGCAGGAGAGCCTGAGAGAGGCAGCGGGGACATGGTTCTGTGCCATAAGATAAGGAGAACCTTTTCCAGTCCTGTCAAAGGATAACCTGAATCTGTGTTGCAGTAAAGAGGCTCTTTTACTAATCTGGAAAGCCCATAGAACTGCATGTTCACATAAAATCACTAGAGTCACATTCTGTTGGGATGGTCTCATAGATCATCCAGCCTTGGTTTATGCAGTATTAAAAGCTTCCTTCTTAAGCAGCATTTTCAAGAGATAATTACATTAACTTGGTTTTTCCTGGGTGTAGTTCTAAAATAGGTGGGCATGTCATTCCTTTTCTCCTTCTTCTATTTAGATTGCAGTAGAAAATGTCTATGCAAACAATAGAAGCCATAAACCAACTTATCCTAAGACATTTGGGATTTTATTTTGCCAATTTGTATTCTTAAGTACCACCTCCAGGCAGAAATTTAAGAAGAATGCTTTATGTTTGGTTTATTTTGTCACAAGGTAGATATGGATTGAGTTTTTTAAACGTACTTATTTCCATAACACCTTTCCCTTTAATATGTCCAAACTGGAGTTGCCCTATAAAAAGCAGAAGTACGAAGGTCGAAAGCCTACAGTAACAGGAGGAGAGAGAGAAAAAAAAATTATCTGCCAGTTACAAGGTTCTGGGGAATGCTGGAGAATTCGCACAGCAATTCCCAGTCATTAACTCCTTCCTCTGCTGTAAGTGCCTTTGATGAAGCTCTAAGAAGTATGTCAAGGTCACGTTTACCCAATTCTAATGAAGCAAAGCAAAAGTCACAATTTGTTAACTATCCACTGGGAATAAAAGTGTAATTTTTTTTTAACAGCTAAGTAATTAAAAAGGCAAATGTGTTCCATATTGCGAGAGTGTTACTATATTAGATAAGGGAATGGTTCGTGACCATGTGACACTGTTAATATGACCAAAAATTATCTGGTCTCTTAAATTACTATATTTCCCTTAGCAGAATGTTAATTTCAGGTTAGTTATTTTAATTGCACTAGTATCTAACTGCTTAAAATTTCATTTCATGTCTTTTTTAAGTTGCTTCTCTTTGAATTTCTTTTCCTCCTACTCAGGGTTCTGTTTATTTAATTAGGAGTAACTTATGCCAGGTTGTGTACTGACTCCCCAAGATTTTTTAAACAAGCAATTTTTTAAAAACATACCATACTGTGGAAAAAGTCACTGTAAAAAAAACAGAAAGAATTTAAAATCCACTTTCCCTTGAATGGAGGATCTCTCTCTTCAAGATGCAACATGACCTAATAGTTTCATGGCACTACATGGTTTTGCTTGATTCTGTCACCCTCCCTCATGCTGATTAAAAATGTCTTTTCTAAACAGTGCCAAATCAGTGTAAGAAGAAAGTAATCCATTTCACTTGGTCATCTGTTTTCCACAATGGTGGAACCATAACATGGCTACTTTATCCAGTGTGAAAATTCAGGAGGAGACAGTGATTACATAACTTCTCTTCTTTTAGTTCTGCTACTAAAATTACAGAATAGTTTTACTTCTCTCCTATTAAAGTCAATATTTGCATTATAATTTTTTAAACCAAAACTTTGTTTTCTTGGCAGCTAAAAATTTCACCACAAACTCCAAAGAATGACCAGCAAAGCAACTAAATAGTTAACAATGATGATTAAACCAGGAGCACTTACCATCAGCAGCCATACAATGGTACCTAAGATACCACAGTTTTTCTTAATCAAGTGTAGGTTCTGGTCAGGTAAAAATGCAGGGAAGGCAGGCAAAAGAGAGAGAGAACTACAGAGAATTGTAATTACTGCTGAAGGGGGAAAATTTGTTACCAAATTTTCTAAGACAAAATGTTTCCTGAATTCCTAGGAAAGCTGAACTGAAAAATATGCAGGAGTTATTGCTGAAGATTTTTACTGATCTCTTATTTATTATTGTTAACGAGGTACTTATTTGGTACCCACTGGGTGCATATGCACATGCAGGAAACAGCAAAGGTGACAGCAATGTATCTTTCTAGCTGGTGACATGACCTGCCATTTTGTACTCCTAACCTTTTGACATCTCAGTTAACTGAGTATCACCAACCTTAATAAAACAGACACCTGAGGGGTTGGCAGCCACTGTAACCACCTCCTGCCTTGCTATGGCATGCTCTAATGCAACACTGAACAGACTGCTTCAGGAATGTCATGAAGGTGTTTTGAGGCCCCCCTTTAACTATGTCAACATCTTCTGACAGAGATTTCCTCAGAATAAAAGCTCTCACCGGAGTAAAGATGAATTAAAATCACTAAAGACAGAAGTATGTAGGTAAATGGTCATAAATTAATCGTCTACGTTTTACCAGGAGCCGTAATGACTGGAATGCTGTGTATGGTGTCTTTGTTACTCAACTTCACTTTCAGTAGGCACAAAAAGTGAGAATGAAAGTTAGAGAAAAATGCACAAAAAATTATTCTCTCCCACAACATAGATGACTTTTCATTGTGGCTGAATCCTCATGTAGGGAGCAAAGAGGATTTTTTTAGCATTTTCTATAAAGTGTATTTGCATGTGGAGTTGTTTTCAAGACAAAATAAATAAGAGCTATTTAAATAATAGCAGTTAAACCCACAAAATGGCACTGATATTCTTTGGTATATGATTCTAATTCATAAAGGAAACTGATGAATTCACAAATTTTGTTGAAACTTAACATGTGTTCAAATACTCTCTGTTGAATATAAGCACTGAATTACTCTGTACTTCCAGATAATTATATGAGTCATTCTGATTCAAGCAACTGAAATAACTAATGACAATCACAATATACCATCTACCAGACATTGTATAAGACAGATATGTGTTCCTTAACAGTCAAGGAAAAGGCATAGGCATTGCTTTTTCAACAGGATATTGGATATACAGGTAGTATTTCCATTTAAATCATAGTCTTAGTGATTTTTCTTACTGTAGCATTTCTAAAAAAAAAAAAAAAAAGTATAAATGAAAGGTTTTACTGGCACAGAAGTGACAATAAAAAATGCATACTGACTTGAACACTTTGAAGGTACAGGTGAAATTAATTCGCCTCATGAATGGCAGGATCTGCAAGAGCAGCTTTGGTTACTGTTTTAAGAGGTAGTAATAATGGCAAGATTTAGCTAACTGTAAAAGAGAAAAAATAACTCCATAATCAGTTTACCATTATTAAATACCCACTGAAGAAGTAAACAAATTTTTCTCTTTAAGAACAAGTTTAAATTGGATACGCTACAAATATCACAGCATTTGGAATCCTTAACTGAAAAATGGAGGATTAAGTGTATCCATAGAACATTGGTTTTTATTAGTTCAGATGTACTTAATGCATCTTGTCCTCTGATTTTATTTGAAGGAACTGAATAGCAGAGACTTGCCATGATATCATGTAAATGTCACATAGGCCAGCGGAGACTAAAATAGTGTACAGACCTGCAGAACAAACTACCCAACACAACTTTTACAAAGAATATGAGCAAGAATAAATTTGCTTTGCAACCTTATATCTGAGTAAGCTACAATACCTCCTCTACTGGCTACCCACATTTTCCTATTTCAACAGAAAAGCTCTGATATTATTGCCAAGTCATGATTGTGAGGAACATTTTTGTTTGGTTTTGGTTTTAACTACTGTAAAAAATATGACTGAACCAGTAGGCAAATATGTCAGAAAATGTCGATCTGAAACCTCCACAAAATATATTCATGATTAAAATTGCTATTTATTGCAACTGATGGGGAACTGATTCTGATACACTTCATAGCCTTTGAACCTCAGGAAATCCAAAGTCTTTGAAGAGACACAGCTCTGTTTTCTAGCTGGTTTGCTGCAAGGTAAATGTTAGAATCATAAAGGAAGTATCTTTGGTATTTTTTGTACACAAAATTATATACACCTTGATTGTGCACTTTCAGAGGCCCCTGAGAAGATGGTTAATCTTTGTTAGAGCTCTTGAGCATTATTGGCTGATAGAGGCTGGTGAGTATCACAGAGTAGTTATTAACCTCATTGGGATCCAGTAACAAGATTTTCACAGTATCTGGTTCTCATAGTGAATTCTTCTCTAAGAAAGCACATTATTAATAAGCAGAAACTCTACAAGGTGCCATAGCATTTGAAGGCAGGAGAGTGTGCTGGCATCATCCAGTCCTCATGACAGACAGGGAGAATTCCAGCACCATATGCTTTCAGCTGCAAAACGCCTACTTCTGAGTAAAAGTGCCCCATAAAATTAAAATTATCTTCCTACAGAACTCAAAGTCATTTGCAAGTCTGCTTCTTTTAAACAAGCTCAGAAGCAAGATTAATGGAGTAATGAAATTAACTCTGCTCCAAACCAGCTTTATATTCTGATTCTTCCAGCAGGTTCTGCATTTCTGTGACTCTTATGCAAACATATATTCACAGGACTCAAGTCAAAACTGTTTATCATCTTCCCTATAGTAAACACTAATTCTCTCTTGCTATAGCATCATTGTTCTTTTTGTGACATCTGGAGATTAGACAAAGTCAAACATCATTTAAAAAACAACAATACAATGCTTAGCTTCACTTTTCACTGTTTCCTCTATTACTTCGTCTCCCTTAGCCTGAAAAATTAAAACATATCCTAAAAAATACCTCAGAAAAGTGATGCTTTCTATTAGCCTTATCCTTGTTCTACACATAGCAGACAGACTGAGATCTTCCACAAGAAGATCTCCGGAGGAGATTCTACAGAGGTACAACTCCCTTGTACAGTACACTCATGTGATCTATTATCATTCCTTTGGTACTGAAGAAACAGTGGTAGATCAATTAAAAGTGGTAAAGTTATTGGCAGACTAAAAAGTAAATATTGACAAATGTGGCAAATTGAGAAACTCTTTTTGGTATCAAAGCAAGAGGGATGGTTTAAGGGAGATCTAACCAGGGGTTGAAAACTACAAGAGAGATAGCCAAAGATTCTATGAGTAGAGCCCACAGGGATGTTAATTCTCACTCTTTTAAGAAACCAGTAAGGGATGTACACCAAAAATGTGCTGTAATATTTAACAGAGGAATGAAGAATGCAAATGCAGATTTCTCAAATGTGACATGTCTACATTTTAATAGATATGTTTATGTTTCTTGCTGTATTTTTCATTGCAGGGGTGGTAGAATATCAATAATATAGGTATGTTTATTTTTTTATACTGGGTTTGCATGAGAAGCTCACAATATCTAAAAAAAAACTATGAAAACCTATCATTCAAGCTGTATTGTGCAGGACATTTTCCAAAGTGGTCTAAACAGGACAATACAGATGCAGGGATGGATTGTTATTTCTTTTTTCTGACTGACTCAAAAGGCTTGCAATGGGAAGGAAATTGTGTTGTGAATCACACACCATCAAATGACTATGGCATACAATGCGCTCCATATATCACTAGCAATATTTAAAACAAACAGGTTTCATAGCATTATCAGCCCATCAGGAAGTGATTCACCTCCAGAAAGTCTTAATTTTCATTTTGAAAACCCTGCCAAAAGGGCTTTGTCATTCTCTTCCATTGCAGCGGGCTCAGCTGCCTGCAATGTTACACAACGGTTTCACTTAAACCCAACAACTGAGCTTTGTTATCAGAGCTATATTCAGAAACACTACTTCAGCCAAAAATTGAATGAAAATCTATTTTCACCTGTTATACAGAGTAAATTTGCTTCTTCACTAGGGTAAAACTATCAGAGACACACACAGCTTAAACGTATTATTGATTTTTAGAAATTAAAGCCAGTTTCACATAGCTCGGGGCTTCAATGAGTCATAAAACTCCATCAACGGTTAGTTCAGACTTTTTTTTTGTTCCTGGAAGATACAAATGGGTTCATGTGAACTGACAGGTGGAAATGTATTCAGTGTGAAAACTTCTAAAGGAATTTTTGAAGTACGACTTAGCAGAGAGAGGTTGATTTTAACTAACCTACAACCAGCTGTGTACAGAGACCAATTTGTAGAGAAATGAGGTCATTGCATTAGGGAAGTCTGAGATTCAAATCTGCAGATGTTCATGCTGAATGCTTAACTGAACCTCTGGAGTCCTCAAAGCTGTGCTTTAGAAATGCATTTTGGGGGGTTTTCTTATGCCATTTCCAACCTATAGTAATGCAGAAAATGCTCAGACCACAATCTCCAGTTCAATAATTTTTCATCTTTCTTGTTTCAGGATATCTAAAGATGCTAAGGTGAAAACCTGATTTTAAAATGAAAGAAAAAAAAAAAAAAAACCAAACCAACTTACAGAAATAAAACCATACATTTCTTAAGAATAAGTATCTTTAATTTGTTCATGGTGTTTCTATCACGACCCAATGCTTTCCTTTAGCACGTATTCCATTACATACAAATATCAAAAAAAAGACATTAGTTTTCCCACAAAAAATATGTATCAGATCATGCTCAAACTCACACATGTTCAAATATGGAAAATGTCTGTTCCCTAATACATCAGTAAGTAAGAGCTATAAATATTACCACCAAAATAGTTATTACTCAGACAGAAGGCACTGCGTGTCCCACTCTATATTGAGAAATTATCAGGTATTCAGAAAACAGTGAAATGCACAAAGCAAAGAACAAAGAAGAATCCCCAGAATATTTTTTTTTCCTAGAATTCTTTGTAGAGATTTGCCTCCCATCACCAACAGTGTACCCGTCCAAGTCATGAGTAGATGTGAGTTGCTCCAGGAGAATGCTCTGAGAAATGGTGTTAAAGGCTTTACTAAAGCCTGGGTAGGCAGCATCCATAGCATTTCCCTCATCCACTAAGCAGGTAATCCTGTCATAGAAGGAGATCAAGTAAGTAAAGAAGGACCTGTCTTTCATGAACTCATGCTGGCTGTCCCTGATCCCCTGGTTGTCCTGAACACCCCATGTGATGGCACTCAGAATGATCCTTCCCCAGCACCAAGGTCAGGCTGACAGGTCTGTAGTTCCTTGAATGCTTCTTCCAACACACCTTATGGATGGATGGGTGTCATGCTGTCTAACCTCCAGTCACTTAGAACTCCCCAGTTAACCAGGATTGCTGGTAATGATGGAAAGTGGCTGAAAACTTCTGCCAGCTTCCTCAGTACCTTTAGGTGGATGCCATGCAGCCCCACAGACTTCTGCGTGTTTAGGTGGTGTAGCAGGTCATTGACCGTTTCCACTTGGATCATGGGGGCTTCCTTCTGCTCCCCATCCCTGTCTTCCAGCTCAGAGGCCTGGTATCCAGCTGTTACTATTAAAGACTAAGGCAAAGAAGGCATCCTAGCCTTTTTCTCATCCTTTTTCACTGTGCTTCCTCCCACATTCAATCAAAGACAGAGATACTCCTTAGTGCTCCTTCTGCTGCTGACGTATTTATTATTTATTAATAAGAAATTATTTATTGTTTTTTACAGCAGTGGCCAGGTTAAATTCTAGTTGGGGTTTGACCCTTCAATTTTTCTTCCCAGATAACCTCATGACAACCTTGTAGTCCTCCTGAGTTTCCTGCCTCTTCTTCCAAAGGTCACAAAATCTCTTTTTGTCCCTGAGTTCCAGCCAAAGCTCTCTGTTCAGCATGTTTTCTACCCAACCCTAATGTTTAATACTTTGACCTTTCAGATAGAGACCATCCACAAGACCTTAAGAACTGAGTTTTCTCTTTCCCTTATTATACTTCAACAATCCATATAATTAATGGATCTAAGATCATCTATAAATTGGCACTCACAGGACAGCAGGTCCAGGTTACACACACTGTTTTCAAAAACTCTCAACTCATATGAGCAATTTGCACACCAGTGTAAATCATTGCTTTCTCAGCAAGTACATTCCTGTAAACTAATATTAATGTCAAATTTATACTCATGAAAACATGCAGACTGAAAAGAGAAGTGACAGGCATTGATTTAATTTCTTGTCATGCATATATTTGCATAGTATTTACAGATTAATAAATGAGACATACCTTGTGTAAATCAATAGCTACCCTGCCTGTATAGTGTAAACTTCATTATTCATGGTCTTATACTATGTTGAATGAAACATTAAAGATACAAGTAAAACTACTATGGATTGCTTTGAAGGACATAGGGAAGGTCATTGACTTAGAAAGATAGAACAGGGATGTACATGATTTCACAAATTTCACTCTCATCCTTTCATAATTTTTTATCTATTTCCCACTCTGTCAAACACAGATGAAAGCATCTCAAAGGGTCATCATGAGAGGTTACCAGTTAATGTTTGCAAATGTCTGAGAAAAAGAGTAATATTTTACAGGCATGGACACCTTCTAGTTTACAGTGTCTTTAGGCTATTCCTTTACCTTGTAAGTCCACATGAAGTGATTACTTAATTTCAAAGAAAGGAGGCTACATGATAAATAGAGGACATATTTGCAACCTATCTCCCCATAGAATTTTATCACCATACATTGATATTATGATTTATATCTTAATCTATAACAGTAATTTGTGATTAGATTAAGACATTATAATGTTATAGATTAAGACAACATAATTTTATCCTCTTTCTGCTCCCTTTACAGAAACAGGACTCTGTGGAAGATGTTCCATGTATGCAGAAACATCTAGAAGTCCCATAAGTTCATTTCTGCAAAGCACATTGGGTACAAGTAGAGTGAGGAGACAGGGAGAAGGAAGACTTATGATACACTCCATAAAACACAACAGCTTTGTCCTAGGGGAGCACTGCCAGCAACAAGAAGTTTGGTCAATCTGGTGGTCGTGTTGGAATGACTGCTCCTGGACAGCTGTGTAATATAATGGACATTTCTCGGGTTTGGCTGGTCTCCCGAGATTTGGGTGGTTTAGAGTCCTTTGCCCTCTGAAAGGCCCCAAGCTGAACGCCGAAATGAACTGGAGTCTTCAGATGTTCTTTTTCCAAGGTTTTTCTTGTTTATTTTTTATGTTTTCCATTTTCCCTGTGCCCAGCCAAGGTCTTCACAGCACGGGCAACAGGTGACGACTCTGCCCCTGATGGAGGCTCGTCATCTTTTATACAGATTATTACGTACTTATTATTTACAATTACAACCCAATATCTACATTTTACACTAAACAGGTTATTTCTACACTAACCCAATCACCTTAAACTACTTTGTGCCACCTTCATAGCAGAAGATGGAGATGAAGAAGAAGATGACCCCAGGGCACTGCCCAGAATCCTCCATCTTGTTCCCATTCACCCTTATTTTAGAAACCCCAAATGTGAAAACTACACTATTCTTTATTACACTTTGTGGCTTGTAACTCCTCTCTCAATGTTGGAAGTCTCTCTGATGGACTAAAGTCAAAGCCCTTGCCTTTCTGGGCTCTGTGCCAGGGTCTCCAACCCCCTTGTACAGATCCCAGACCCCCCTGTACAGATTTCAAACACCCCTGTACAGGTTTCTGACTGTCCAGGGTATCCAAAGGAATGCCCTGGACTTCCACAGACATTGGGCTAAGGTTTTCCCAGCTAAAACGCAGGACAGAAATAGCAGCATTCACTGTGACAACACTTAGCTCCTAGCCTACTTGACAAGGCAGAAGAAACAAAAGTTTGGGATTGGAAAAACAGGAGCTTTGTAGTCCACTCAGTCCAGAGCCTGTTCAAGCATCTGGCTTTCCTTCCTTTCCTCCAGGAACTACAGCAAACCGGTCCCCACAGCCACCAGATTTGGCTCCTGTGGACCAGGAAGCAGCAATTCCTCAGATTATGAAGCTAATTGGACCCAGTAAACTCAAGGACCTACCCCATACAAAAAGGATGAATGTGCTCCTCCCTCACCAGCACATCAAATATTTCCAGAACCCCAGATTCTAACTAGGATTAGAACTAAAAATATCAAGTCATTCCAGTCTCTTCTTACCACACCATGAGCATCTGGTGCATTTTCTTCCTTTCTTCTTCAATAATTGTTATTTTTGTGTTATGTTTATGAGAGATGGACTGAGCTGAGATTAGGAATTGTATTGGGTTTGTATGGCCTGGTTTTGGTACCAGGGGGTTACAGGTGGCTTCTGTGAGAAGCTGCCAGAGGTCTCCTTCATGTGCAGCAGAGTCAAGCCCAGGCTGTTCCAAGTTGGAAACACCCCTGGCCAAGGCTGGGCCAATCAGAAATGGTGGTNTCCTCAGATTATGAAGCTAATTGGACCCAGTAAACTCAAGGACCTACCCCATACAAAAAGGATGAATGTGCTCCTCCCTCACCAGCACATCAAATATTTCCAGAACCCCAGATTCTAACTAGGATTAGAACTAAAAATATCAAGTCATTCCAGTCTCTTCTTACCACACCATGAGCATCTGGTGCATTTTCTTCCTTTCTTCTTCAATAATTGTTATTTTTGTGTTATGTTTATGAGAGATGGACTGAGCTGAGATTAGGAATTGTATTGGGTTTGTATGGCCTGGTTTTGGTACCAGTGGGGTTACAAGTGGCTTCTGTGAGAAGCTGCCAGAGGTCTCCTTCATGTGCAGCAGAGTCAAGCCCAGGCTGTTCCAAGTTGGAAACACCCCTGGCCAAGGCTGGGCCAATCAGAAATGGTGGTAATGCCTCTGTGATGACATATTTAAGAAGAAGGAAAAAAAAGTTATTGCACTGATGTAATTGCAGCCTGAGAAGAACATGTGAGAGGAAGAGCTCTGCAGACACCAAGGTCAGTGCAGAAGGAGGTGAAGGAGATGCTCCAGATATTGGAGCTGAGATTCCCCTGCAGCCCATGGTGCAGCCCATGGTGAGGCAGCTGTGCCTCTGCAGCCCATGGAGAGCCACGGGGATGCAGAGATCCACCTGCAGCCCTTGGAGAAGCTCTATGCTGGAGCTGAAAGGAGGCTGTGAACCTGTGGGATGCCCATACTGGAGCAGGTTTCCTGCTAGGGCTTGTGACTCCATGTGGGGCCAACACTGGAGCAGCCTGTCCTTGAAGGACTGCATCTTATGGAAGAGTGACCCACTCTGCAGCTGTTTGTGGAGAATGGTCCCTTGTGGGACAGACTCACATTGGAGAAGTTCATGGAGGAAGGTCCCCCATGGGAGGCACCCCATAATGAAGCAGGGGAAAGACTCCTGTCCCTGAGCAGCAGCAGCAGCAGCAGCAGCAGCAGAAACCAGAAACAACCTGTGATGAACTGGGGTTGTAACCCCTATTCCCTGTCCCCCTGCACCACTGGGGGAGGAGATCGAGCTGGGAAGAAGGGAGGGGGGAAGATTGTTTTTTAGATCTGTTTTTACTTCTCATCATCTGGCTCTGATTTTGTTAGTAATTCATTCAATTAATATATTTGATTCTAGTCTGTTTTGCCCATGATGGTATTTGATGAGTGATCTCTCAGTGTCCTTACCCCAGCACATGAACCCTCCGTTACATTTTCTCTCCCCAGTCCTGGCATACAGCTAGGGTCAACACACTACAGGAATATCATCGTGCCATAATGCACAGTATGCCACTAATCTATTGACACAGTTCTGTGCCCAGTCTATACATACTATGTTTGAACTTTTCTGGTTTTCAAATCTTCAGTAAAACCAGTAGAAGCCAGTCTACTGTATCAGGGCAAGTTCCATTAACATGGTATTGACAGAACTTGCATTATTTCCAAGCAGGGAAATGTTATCACATTGAACCTGGAACCAATTTTGATTTTCCATAACTGAACAAAACCAAAGTTGATGAATCATTGGTGTTGAATTCCAGTAAAGACAACTGGTAGAGTTCACGGAGTTTTTCAGGAACTTGTCTTTCATCTGAAATTGTGCTTTGGGAAGCAGAAGGAGACTGAAGGGGTAGACTGTTCTTCTACCAGGAAGAATACAATGGAAACTGTGAGCCCTCATTGCTCAAGACAAGCACAGAAAGCTGATGCTCTGAATTTATGAAGATAAAATGCAACCAGAAAAATCCTCACCATGCCCTGCCTGATCCTATAAAACTTGGTCCACTGCACCACAAGATCTAATATTCTATAGTTGACAGCACTATTGGTCCTTCATAATAATAAAGAAAATAAATCCTCAAAGAAAAAAAAATAAATCTCACATAAAAGCATGGTTTAAATTTTGGGTTACTTCTCAAACACCTTTTGCTCACCCTGACTGATCTTAGCCTGATCAAATGGAAAACAAATCTCCAGGGAGATAACACAGCTGTATCTCTGGGTTCTCAGATTCTTTGGAGGGGTGGAGAGGGCATTCAAAACCTTAAAGTGTTGTTTTCTGGTTCTCTTTTACCTTCTTCTCAATATATATTAAAAAAAAAAAAAAAAAGCATAGAAAAGGGGATGAAGCCCTTCAAACTTGGAAGAGAAAAACTTCCAACTTTCTTAGCAAAATGAAGAAGTTAAAAGAAAGTTAAAGAATACAAGTGGTAGCAGATGCAGAAAAATTCAAACACAGTGGTTTCTAAAATGGCTTAAATATAAACTTGCAGGCATGTCCAGTCTTAATATTCTGTCCTCAGATATGATTCTGAGTGACCACTCACCATTTCACAAGGGTGAAATGGATAAAAGGATGAATGGAGGAAGAGGTGGGCTGTCTGGTCGTCAAAAGCATCTGCAGCTGTACAAATGTAGGAAGTTGAGCAAGGGATGGGGAAACAGGATGACAAGACTTTACCCATTGGCTCATACCACATTTGTCACATGGAGTGAGTGAAAATGGCAAAAGAAAATGGAAAAAACTCTCCTCTGGGGGAAATACTAGGTTGTATATTGATAAAAACCCAATAAAGAAACTTGAAAACTAATTGCTAGAAAATAGGGGGCTGAGAGGACAACAGTCAGGATTTCAAGCACCAAACTAAAAATTGGAACCTAGACACCTAAAGGCATAAAAACTATTTTTGTTTTTCTAAAGTCACTGCAGCCTACACACATACATAGACACTTTTGCAGGAGCCCACCACTGCTAAAATAAAACACAGTCCAGCAGAGACAACTTGTTGGGTACAGAGCCAGACTGATCCTGCTCCAGGTGAGGCACATGAGTCTTTCAGAAAGGACAGAAAACAAGATTTCTTTTTATCCCATGATCCTAATGACTATTTTTGTTTTTGTTCTTCAGCAACAGCAACAAAACCACTGGAAAACTACTGAACAGCAAACTAAAACATGCCTACAGCAAGAGGCAGCTTTTTAAACTTCCATCTCACTAGTGCTTGTCTATATGAATAATGTCACCATGTCACTGCTTTTCCTGCATTCTATTAAAGAATATTCTTCCCCTAGTTTTATTATGCTATTCTATTTCAACTTGATGAATTATCTATATTGTATTTTTTGAGAAATATTCCCTCTAGGGATGGACATACTTAGTTTAGAAAGTTTTCAGCAGAAAAAAAAAAAAAAAGAAGAAAAATAAAAATTTCCACATCACTACTTTTTTTTAAGCTACTCCTGAGACTAGGACATAATTATCTACATTCTGCAATTGCCAGCCAACTCTTAGCCCAATGATGAAAATCAGTGGTTCTAAGAGGTGATGCTCGAGCAAGTCTAGGCAGAAGGATAAAGGAGTCTGTTAGTAAAGAGCAAGAATGGGAAGCTGAAATCACAAGGTGGGGGCGCAGTTAAATAGTTTCTCTGGCACTGAGGGGTTTTTTCTACTCCTTTCTCCATGGTTCCAAAACTGCTTACACATTCAGCCAAAGATAACAGACTCAACAACCTTCTCTTTGAAAGTGGCACAAAATAAGAAAATAGCTACCCCCACAACAATATTTAGCAGGAGAGTAGGTGGATGTGCTCTGAATTATGTATTAAAACAGATTTCATTTCTAATGGACACCAATTCAAGGTTAAAATATGTGACTCTATGGATATAGTTTTCACTTTTTCCTCATCTTCAACATGAGAAATAAAAGTAAATTAAGTATGCTAAGCCATCTTCTCTTTTTGGATATAGTTATGAATGGATTTTATTGTATTTCTGCACTCCAGCAGACTTTAACAAGCATTGCTAATAAGATATCTTCTCCCTTCTGCAGTGCTAAGGACCCCACGGGCCAAGCATGCACGGTTTGGCTTGCCTGCTACACTTACAGCAGTCTATACTTCCATGTGAATATATTAACTCATTCCCATGGTGTCAGCCTAGAATAGAAATTCAATGCTGAACATGTAACCTGTTCAGCTGGGTTGATGCAGATACCCTTTTATACTCAGAGATCTGTTTTGTCACCATAGTAATTTTGGACAAGGAGACTCTATATATTTATTTTTTTTTATTCAAAACAACAGCAAAAAAAAGTCATTTTGGGAACATAAGTTACATCAGCTGAGCTAAGTTTAAAATAAATTTGTAACTAATAATATGTGTTCTGCTACTGTGAAAATATTTATAGGACTAAACAGTCCTTGAGGAACTGTAAGCCAGCATTGCCATGTAGGATGAGAGTGGTACAAAGCCTCCTACTTACCCATTCTTCACACTTGCTTGCTTTATTTCTGTTGACTACTGATTGGTTTTTAAGAATTGTAAATACTTAAAATTCAAGAGTGCTTATTTGTTTAGAATTAGGAACCATCTTCCTATGTATTCAGTTAGAATGTAAAAGCTTTTGCAAAAATCTTCACAATTAAGCATTTATCACAAAAACTTTACATGCTTAGTGCTATGTTCTTTTTTTCCTTTTTGAAGCTATGGCTCACTGCTGTTTTGTTTTGTAAAGGAAATGGAAATGATCCACCTGGCGAGCCTGGTAAGCTTTCCATTGCTAAAGGAAAGGAAAGCCTTTAAGCCAAGGCTTAAATTGCACACTGCAATATTTATTCTTACTGAAGACACATTACAGCAAGTTCTAGACTTATAGTCTAGCCATAATTTTATCTCATCACTGTTTTAAGATGTTTCTCTCATAGGGAAATTTCATTATTTTGGTTCACCATGGATTTGGGACTCATGGGTGTATTTCTGAAGTGGCTATATGTTCTTGTTTCCCAGTTGCTACTTGGCTACAATAAAAGGAAGAAAAACAGCAGTTCTCAAGTGACTTTTCCTTAAAAAAAAAAAAAAAAAAAAAGCAGAGAACATGGGGGTTCACTATTGTCTCATTGAGAAAAGCTGCTTACATACCCAAGGCATGTATGTTGCTTCTTTCAAACTGTAGGTACAAATCAGCTGCATCATTACAACGGATGCAAAGAGGTCTACAGTAGGGGAAAACCCTTCCTCTTCAGGAGTGATGTCTTCAATTTTCATTGCCCAGCACATACAAAGACTGTTAAACAAAAAGAGAAAGCAGTTAGCCAAATTTTAAAAAGCATGTTTATGACAAGGATTACATCTTTTTACTGAACATGTAATACTCACTAGATTCTTTGCATGGAGGTGAGGAGGTTACACACCCAGGAAAAGGTTCATACATCAGTATCAGAATCCATTACCACATTCCATGAGTTTTCACACACATTCTCCTGGGAGACAAATTATTACACCATTTAATGTGTTTAGTCTTTGGTGCATTAAAAAAATTATTGTATTTTTAGCTGAGACTTGCGTTACATATAATCTTGTCACTTCTCATCTAAATTTCACAGAAGGGAAAAAGAGAGTCTGAAGGTGTCTTGCAACTAGTTTTGTTTCTTTTTTTTTTTTTTTCAGCTGGTTGTCTTGTTACAAATAAGAAATCAAATTTTGATTTACCTATGACTGGAATGAGTCTGTTCTTTGGCTCTTCAGACTACTCACTTCTGTACTGACAGTCTTTCATTCCCCTCAAAGGAAAGATATTTCGTCTTGCAACTACTTGGAAAGAATCCTGAAACATCACTATACACAGAGTAATTCTTTTAATTACAAGTAGCCAAAAGAAAAAAAGTGATGTAGATGGCCTAGAGGTAGAGCATTTGGCTAGATTGTTAGACACTCGAATGAATTGGCAACTGTAGGCTTCCTCAAGGAGACTGTGTATTCTCTAAGGCTGCCTTTACTTACTTGGAAATAGAGGAAATCAGACTGGAGCTTTAAAGACTGAAAGTCAAGGAGGAGGATCCAGCCCGTTCTTAAGGAAGGCTCCACAGCTTTAAAATTCATACTTCCCTTGTACCTTGAAATAGCCTGATTCTGCATAACTCTATTTTTTTCAGAACTTTGTACATGGTAGAATGGATGAGACTAAAAATGTTCAAAGGAATGATTTTTCAACAGGAGTGACTTTCAGTTCTGCACTTATGATAAGTTCTATATTGTGTCAAAAGTTCTGGGTTCAAATGAACGTATCAAAAATCTAAATAAATACATACATTCAGACAATATAATAAACTGCATCTTTCAAAACGAATGTACTATGTTAGAGTTACATTTATATTTCAAGTAATGACCACCTCATTGAAATCTGAATAATGGCCAGGTAATGACTATTTCAAAATACTGCATTGAAAGAGCAGAAATTGAAAAACTCAAAAGTTTTATTTACAGATTCTTAAAAGATTTTTTAAGTGTTATCATCCTAGCAACACATTTCATAAACAAAAAGATGCAAAAATAAATAGCTTTATATACAGGGCACTTTTCTGTAGTCTGATTTCTCAACAGTTTCTTGGCCAAAAGAAACTAGAGGCACTAACCTTATGAATTTCATGAGAACTATTAAAAGGTAGTTCCAATTAATAAAGGTGGTGGGACATGATAATTTAGAATCCTTCTATTTTGTATAGGTCCCTGAATAACATTCAGGAATGTGGTATAATTTTAAAGAAGCTAAGGTATTACTGCCTTGCATAACCAAATCTGTCCCTCCTGACCCTATATTCAGTAGCAACATCTGTTCTCTTTTGACCCATGATAAGGTAATAATCTCAGGGTGGCCTGTGATGGGTGAAATTATCCCAGTTTTGTAGAAATGTAATTTTTATCAAGAAACAACACTGCACAGTTGAAACACACAGAGTATATAAACCAAAACTAATTGGCCACATAATGATTCTTGAGTCATGAGGTTAAGTATTGAAAAACAAGGACATAAACAAATCCCATACACCAGACCACGGTGCAAGCCATGTTGTAACTGATGTAATACACTCCTCAGCTTTCCTTCAGAGAGAAACAAGTTTTAGGAAGTGGAGCAAAGCAAATAATGCAATACTCTAACTGAAACAACGGTCCTTGTATTATTTTGAAAAAAGTGCTGTATCAGAGAAGTCCTTCTAATCTCGTAAGAATTTATTTTAGGACTATTTCACAGCTAGAAATCACAGAGGTTATTTCTGTCTGTAGCTAAATTTCCAAAACCAGATATTCTGATACCTTGAAATAGCCTGATTCCTAGTAAGTCAGGGCCTCACAGTTTTGCAGGGGTTTTGTCTGTCAATAGATGTTTACCTGCAATACTTATATCTTTATACACTACTCAAACAGTCAAAAAAAGTTGTATCTATTTAATTAGATTTGCTTACTTTTCCAAGATGTTTGCATTTTCCCTTTCTTCTGCTGTAGCTATTATTTTGATTTGAAACTGAAAGCTGTTCTTTAAATACAGAAAACTTCTACTGCTTCCTAGTAACATAAATTTAGATTCCCTTTCATTTTATTTAGAGAGTATTGTTGGTATGCATTTTTTAAGCATTCAGAGATCTAAAACCTGCTCTCAGAGATTAAGACAAGTGATCACAGATATCTCATTTTGCCTATCTTTCATCTAGGATTGAAATCTTTTATTCAGTTTGAAACAGAAAACTTCTTTATGCTATTAATGAATTTTCTTTCAAACAAAACAATACAATAATTTTCACAAATCGAACTACTAGAACAACGAACACTCCTTCATAACAATCAAACCCAAGAATTTTGTAGTTGTGAGATAAAATAATAGCTTGAATCATTCCAGGATTAAAATAATGATTTTATTACACACATGCAAGTGATGCTTATGAAAAGCTCACTAACCTTGAAAATATAAGCAAAACTGAGAATCCTTTCTAGACCCCTAAGACAAATTTTTGAAGGCTTTAGACTGAGTGTTTCATGCTTCAAAAATAAAAGACTGGTTGTATCTGTCACCTCCCCTACTCTGCAGAATATATTTATGCAACTTGACACAGGGTGATGTAAGTACTGTATTCCAGAAATGTGGATATGTGTGCTACTACCAAAATGTGAAAAAAAAAATCCAAGCAGCCCTTGCCTTGCAGACGTAAGCAGGCATTTCACATAACATGGCAGGAGATACTGTCTTTGCTGCAAAGTACAGAAAATAAAAGAAAAATAAATCAGTAAGGTTGTCATCCAAAATAGCATTTGTATGCCTGAAATGCCATAAACCCGTCAAATTTTCTGACTAGAATCTTGCACACAGATGCCCACTTCTTTTACTGCTTAGAAACTCTGTCATTGTGGCTGAACAAGCTATTAACTGAAGCCTACCTTTTGTGGGGGTGGAATTTCTTCCAAAGTGAATATCCTTGAATCTAAACCCAAAAGAGGCTTGATCTAACAAGTAGCCAGCAATTTTATCCTCCATTTTGCTGCAGAATGGCTATTGAAACAGGCAAACAATGAAAGAAAAGGAGTGGTGCCTTCCCTTCCTTTTGCTGCAGCTCCATAATTGGAAAACCTCCCAAATGCAGAGAGAGGGGACACCCCTGACAATTGCCAGTCTGAAGGGGTAATGATCATTGCTCCTTTCCCTTCCAGTGAAGCTGCATGTGCCTCTATAAAATATATATATATATATATATAAATCGACACAAAACTAAAGGCATCTTTCATGTCTCATTTACAACAAAATGCAGAGAACTGGGAAACAATGTGGAGAGTAAGAAAGGGGAATTCTGATGGCATATGGGGAACATGATTCTGATTCCAACTCCTGCTCAGAGAACTACTCATCCTGGGATGAAAAAATAGGAATAGTCCAGCTAGAGATGACTGAAGTTGTTTTTCTCAAAAATGAATTGGGGCTCTACAGAGCTTATCCAATGCTAAGATGTCAGTCTTGCAATGTTAGGTTTAATGAGACTCTTTGGCAAATTATTTGATATCATATCCTTCTTTTAAACTTATAGATTATAACTACAGATAGCAGACACAGTCAAAAATCATAAGAATGAAGGGCTGGAAAGTGACTAAGCCTGGTGAGATATTTTGAAATATTCCTAATCCATCCCTAGCATTTGTTTCAGCTCTTCTTCAAAATCTCTGATATCATCAGATCCTTAAAGCAGCCTTTTCTGGATTTTCAGAATTTAGAATTTTTAATGAGAAAGAATTTTTGATATAAACTTTCCAGCCATCTTTCCTTCAAATTAAATAGCTTTTTTATTTTTTTTTCTTTTTCCCACTAACTATGTGGAATAGCTTATTACATGTGTCTTTAGAAAACCCTTTAGCATGTCAGAATATTCTCCAGTCCCTCCTTTGTCTTTCAGACTTGCAAAATAACAGCCACAGCTCTTTCAACATTTTCTTTTCTGTGTTTGTTTTTGCTTGGGTTTCAAAAATTTCTTATAGGTACCAATGATGTTTTTCTGGATGCTATCCAGTTTGTTTGCATCTTTTCTCAGGTTCAGTATAGAACACTGGACATGTTTCTCCAGATAACCTCACTGGCATGGAGTGGGGCTCAGTAATTGCCTTACTTGTCTGACATAATCTTTTCCTTATAATAACAATTCTGGAATGAGATTAGGTTCCTGGCAACAACATCGTTTCTTAGCCTGTTTTATATGCCTCTGGCATTATAATCCCCAGCCTTTATCAGAAGTGTTGTTGTTACTTATTTCCACCTTTCTGTGTTTGTGTTTGATAATTCCCTCTAGAGAACAAAATGTTGTGTTCAGGCTCATTTCATGTTGTAGATATCAGAGCAAACCTCTGATAAACCTCTTCCTCAAACCATAAGCTCAAAGGAAAGATTATGGAGCCACTGTTTTAGTCTGTTTTCCTTATAATAATTGGGATGGAGAGTACATATATTTCTGTGATTCCCTGTATGTTCTTGTCATTGTCAAGATCTAATCATAACCCTATTTTCTTACTCCTCTTGCACTTTTCATCCAGCCAGCCACATTTTCATTGTCTCTATTTTTCCCTATTTTTTTCTTAATTCTTATTCTCTTTTACTTGGAAGAAACTGGAGAAAGATTGTTGTTTTTTCTTTTCTTGTAGTATGGAGGTCATTCTTGATAACATGAAAGTATTACAAAAGGTACTTGCACTAAGAAATAAAATAAATATTTGCACCAAAAATTGAAAGATAGTCAAGTATGGGATCAACCTTGATCAAAAGATCAGTTAATTAAAATAAGAGACTTTGTGGGTTAATTCATGTCACAGGACTACTTAATCTAATGTAGATATTACCTTGTCATCAGGGAAGATGTCAAGGAGCATATGTTACCTCTCTAGGTCACCAACAAAACTAGCTCACCTGTTGGAAAGTGTATTTCAAAGGGGAAAAGACCACAGATATTGTATCAGTGGAGTTTTTCACACAGAGCCAAACCAGCAGACAATTTCTTTTGAAAATGTACATTTTGATTATTCTTTAGACAATTGTTTTGAAATTAAATAGCACAAAAAACCATCAGGAGTTTCTAATCAGCAGGGGAGAAGTTATTGCAATATCAAGGGGATGCGCATCTGGGGGAAAAAAAGCAAGAGTTAAATGAACGTTTAGAAGAAATGAGAATGAGCAAATTTTTAAAAATTTAGTATTTAGGAAGACAGATTTCAACATATTGAAAAAAAATCCAAGGAGGAAACTTGTTAAAGAGACTGAGTTCCTCAAAGAAACTCTTAATGGTTAATACACAAAGAATTCTACCACAGACAAAAGAAAATAAGTATAGCCAAGAGATCAACATGACTAAGCCACGGGAACTTTGTAGATTTCAAATGCAAGGAGGATGTATACAGATAGGGTGAGAAGCTCAGTTTAGACAAGACAAAAATCAAAATTCTAGCATAACAAGAAGAGAGAAAAAATAAGGTGCAAACTGGAAAGAGACTGGCAAAGAACATGGAGAATGGAAATCTGTATATTCCTCATGTTTGCATTTGAAAATTTTCCACATCTTGAAGTTTTCTGTAAACATGACTAAGCCACTTGCTGCATTTTTGTGTGCTTTTCCTGTCTTCTCACCCCAACATGAAGAACAGGGTTTTGCATCAGGCTGTAACACATCTTCAGCATGGTCTCCTTTGATCTTCTCTTCTAATCCTTAATTACATTATCTTTTTGCATTTTCTCCATGAGATCACAGCTTCATTCAGTACAGCACCTATTATTCAGTGTTTTGTTTCAACCTTCTTATTCAGCTTGTGATTCAGATTTTTTCTTCTTTTTTTTTTTTTTATTATTAAACATATATACAAAGGTTTTGCCCAGATCACAAAATTGTTACCTTCCAGATTTTTCCTTTGAGATGCACTGCATTTGAACATTTTAGAAACATTAATTAGTTTCTCTCCACAATGAAGCTGTTGTGAGATGGATACTAAGCTCTTTTAACTGAACAGTTGGGATTTGAGGCACAGAAAATGAAGTTAGAATTGCTGAAAGCATTCATTAATCACTAATCACCAAGTTTAGCCAAATAGGATGTGATCTTGCAGATTTTATGCAAGCTCAGTATCCAGTTAAGATGTTAAACATTATCCACTTTAACTAATTTCAGACTGGATCATACTCTGTCCTAAGCAGACACTTGACACAAAACACTGAAAATCCCTGGACTGTCTGAAAAGATTCCTACATGCAGAAAAATTTTCACCACCACTGGAATCTGCTCAACAAATACCTTGCCACATACCAAGACTTCCCATAATGCAAGAGGTTCATAGTCTTTTTGGAAAATGCAAATACAATAATAATAATGCTAATATTACTAACATATGTATTTGTATAATAAAACATGTTTTTATTATTAATGTACATTAATAATAATAATGTATAAATTAAAAAAAATATATAGCTCCAAAAAACAGATGACAACTTGAATTTTTTTTTACTTAAAACACCATGAGCAATCTATTTGTGATTAACAATAGAATAAATCCTCAAGCCCCCCACATAGTTATCTTTGTATTTTGTCCAGACTAGGTAAGATTAGGCTTAATGTGTCAGATTTTTCCTTATGTAAAATTTCCATGCTGTTCATATACCACAGTGCCAAGCACAGTTGGATTAGGAATAGAAACAGCATCTCACTGGAAACAGATTCCTGACTTTGGAGTCAGAAATGTAATTTGCTGGTAGCTGTGGAAGGACACATTTCTTCCTACCAGTAAATTTTATCAGTCATTCAGATTCACAAAACCAGCTTATCACACATGTTTCACAGCCCAGCCATCTGGGGAGCTGGGCAGTTCCTCTGCCAGCTTGTCTCCCCCACGGTGTCCTAGATAGCAAAAATCAAAACATAATGGATTTAGCAAACCCTTCCTAACCTATTCAGCCCAGCAGAGGAGGAGCCTGTCCAGGACTGCACGAGGCTGTAGGGGACAGTCTGCAGTCCCCTCTTCTGGCTGGTTACCCCACCTGAAGGCAGATGCTGTGGCTGGAGCTCAGGCCTGTCAGCAGCCCAGGAGTCACAACACAAGACAGGTCAAGCAAAGGGAATTATTGAAAACCTGGCCAAAGCTCAAGAAATCAGGGTTTGTCTCTACAGAAAGCAAAGGTACAGTGCAAAGGGAGCAGGCAGGAGCAAGGCAGGTCAGGACTCACAGCCAAAATGTAGTGAGTTTTGAAGCAAGGCTTAGAAGGCCATTTCAAGCCAGTTGGTCTCTAGTGACAGAGGGTTCAACTGTCTTGAACACATTTAGTATTTAATTTAGTGTAGGCACAGCCCGGGTGTCTGTGAGCTGCTATGACGTAAAACTGCAGGAAGCTGTGCTTACATGGATTTGTTCAAGGGCCAGAATAGAGAAGCAATAAAACAGTTCATAATTTTAAACATAAGCTTCTTCCTCACTATAAAGAATTAAACCAAAGTAGAGAGTGGCAAAATCGAATGTTTCTGTATTTTTGTGCTGTGGCTGCAGGTAAAGTAACTGGAAAAGAAACAAAATCAGAAATTATCAGATTACCTTGGGTAAAGTAAATTAACTGCATCTTCCTTTCCAGCTTGATTATACCCAGCAAAAGATTTGAAAAATAACATTTTATTATCTTGGTTAATTATTCAGTCCTTCCCATGATTCTAATTTAAGTCAGCAGTAACTCGAAATATCAGAAATCCAAGATGCATTATTTTCAAGGTATGTGTCTAGACCATCAAAAACAATGAATACAGAAAGCTTTGCAGGTTTTCTCAGACTGTTTCTACTTCAATCCTTCTTGCCATATTGCTGAAAAATAAAATCTCCTGTCGTAACAAAATAAGTGTGCAGATCTACCAATCCCATTTAGATTCTTTTTACAAATGCCAGGGGAAAATTGGACACGTTGTCTGGTTTCATTAGCATTGTTCTATGTCAAGAGTCTGCAACCTGTAAACCCTTAAAAAAAATTCAGAGAAGTATGGAGACCCTTGTAGAGCAAATTTAAGCCTATTCTAACTTAGATGTTGAGACATTTTCAGATATTCTTAGACAAAAAACAACCATCACATTTTAAGTTGCAAGTCAGTGTTCAAATCAAAAGAAAAATATGTCACCTTTCTGTTTCACCATTAAAAAAATATTCAGGAAAATTACAGCTGCCAATACAGCAGTGACTTTTTTCTCCATGTGATCCAACCTGTTCACTGCTTCATGATGCTTTTGCATGACCAAAAGCTTGAGATGTTCACACGGTGTACTAGAAATTTAGATCAGTGAGGAGCCACATGCAGACACAAACATACAAGTTACTCCTGCCCAACACAATACAGTAGAACCTTAGGGTTATCTGGCAGAGCTGGGAAGGAGCCATTAGCATTGACCTTAAGTCCTGGGCTGTTTCAGCTTTATGAATCAGAAACTGATTGATATTTCTGCAATGCAATCTGTATAAGGCATCACTGTTTCATATTACACCCAATCCTATAACCAGCTTCTACATAAAAATGTGAATTCCCCCTCCATTCATCCATCTTTTCTCCAGAGAAATTATTGTTCTTCCAATGGTCTATAATTTTCTGCATGCTTTTCTTCACAACAGAAAACTTACTATACCTTTCTCTGTTCATATATGGGCCCCTATATACTCCTATCCAAAACCAAGGGAGTTTATTTCACAGACACACAGAAAAGGTTCTGAAAAGCTGTCTGATCTTCTCCATCTCCAAGCCTTGGGATTTCATTCTGTTCAGACCATTTAATCCTTTTCAGTCACTTCTGGCATGTGTCCTCCAGTCCCTCTTTGATTCAGTGAAATACTACCTCCCCTACAAGTATGGAGTATTCCTAGAATCCCTGGGCCAGAAATTCTCTGTATGGTCATGCCCTGCATCAACCCAGCCCCACTCTATGTCATCCCTTGGCAGCCAGAGATGGCTGATCCTGCAGCTTTTCCCTGCCTCCTTCTTTCTGCCTCTTGTGTCTTTGTACTGACATCATCTTCCACAACCAGATGTACTCTGTTCACCTCCTACAGGATCCACCCACATATGTTATGAAGCTCCAAAGTTCTTTATAAATACAACCCAAAATTTAAGAAAAAAGTGCACGGTACATTTACTGCAATATATATGTGAGCACTAGTCATTTTTCCAGCATCCAGACAATAATGTATGTGCAGGTGCTATATCTAGGAGTCCTTGCAATGACATTGGGAAGAAGGAACTCCAACTGTCAAGTTATTCTTCCATCTTCTGTGCTCCTCTTGTGCTGGTGACCACATACTGGCTTTAGGTAAACCTTTTTGTATCTGTTAGGAACTGTCCATTTCTCCATCCCCACCTGCATTAGGGTTTGCTCACTGTCCTTTGTCTCCCAGTCCTGGTGGGAAGCTGCAGGTACATGCACGCTGAGGTCTTGCTGACCATCAGCACAAACCAATCTCATAGCCCTTCTCCTGACTTCCCTCAGTGCTTCCACACCCAGGCATTCCCAGGTTTAGGATTTCTATAATACTTACTCTCTCTGACACCATCTACACAAGAAAGTTATAGTGCTGCAGGTTGCCTGACGTATTTGGAAGAAGGCTGGGAGTTCAATAATAGTTACTTCTTCAGAAAAGGGCGCCTAGAATGTAAGGCAGTTTGAGCTGGTACCCAAAGACTGCATTATTTGGAACTCTGTTCTGTGTGTTGGATATGCCTATTGCAGCAGTGCAAACAGCCCACTATGAGTAGTGGGGGACCACAGAAATACAGACTGAGTTTTTTCCACTTGCTACTCTCAAGGTTCATTTATGTATCTCAGAGTCTGTGTAAAATCCCATCAAGGGAAATGCATTATTTTAAAACAAATTGAGTGTTAGGAAATTTCCAGCAACAATCATTTTTACTTTAGTACTAAGACAGAAACATTCTTATAAAACATTCTCAAGCAATTCTTTCCACAGAAGATCACGCGCATCAACAAAAAGCAAACAAACAACCCTGAAACTAAGACAAACAAACAAAAAACCCTACTGATAAAAAACTGCTAAATGTACAGGTTTCTAATGTTCTCACAACATTCAACCTAATATATAGAAACTGTGAACAGAATAGGAAATAATATTATGTATTAACCATACAAAATCTAGAAACAAATGTTAACAGGCAATAGATAACTCACCTGATATACTTGTTACTTGTTCCAGAGCCTGTGCATTTCCCCGCTGTCAAAACTCAGTGTCTGAGTATCAAGCCACCTGATACTGCCTAGACACTACCATGGACTGCCTTCCCCTCAGTAGCTCCTGCCCTAACCCCAAATTATCACTTCACTGCTATAAATTTGATGTGTACTTTATTGGGCATTACTTCACCCATATTGCTCATCTCAGACCCTGCTGCTTAGAAGAAAAGGCCACAGACAATAATGTGCTCCTTAAGCAGCTCACAGAACTGAAAATGTTGCATCTCCAGCACTTAAGCAACCAATGACTTCCTTGTCACAGAGTAGTTAAAGATCAGGCTTCTTATAACTCCAAACTATCATGGCTGCATACAGCATCAACATAGCAAAAATATTATTTAAGAAAAAATCGAGAGTCTAGTTGCTTTTCTGCATGTCCTTTCAGCTGAATATAGATATATTAAAGCAGTATTTCAGTGATATTTACTTACCTATTCTATCCTATTCTGTTCTATTCTATTCCTATCATTTTATTTTGTCTGTGCAATTTTAAGACATGTTCTTCCTTCCAGCTACAAAAAAAAAAATATATTTTTCTCTTTTGCTTTGTTATTTCAGTTTGTCCAGCACACAAGGCTGTTTGACTGCAGCTTGGTCACCATCATGAGAACAATTATATTGACAGAGAAGTGCCTCTGACAAAAAAGTATCAATGCCTCTGAAAGTATAGCACTAAGTGCATTGGTATATACCTCAGGCTTCTTTGGGGCTAATAATAATAATAATAATGACAGAGAGATGTGTGATGCTACCATGATGAGAGCTCTGGGCTCTAACAGCGACTCATTTGTTCAGCTGCTTTTCCATCCTCCCTGCTTTGTCATTCCAAAACAGTAGCCCAGTAGTGAGCTGCCATGGCAATACACAACATTTTCTGGAAGTAAGTGAAAGATAATGCTATATCCCTGAAGGAAGAAAAAAAGGGATTAATCTAAACATGTCAGCAGCTCCATGCATGGCCAGAGGGCTGCCTGCATTCAACCCTCAACTTGAATTCTGTCTTGAGAATTGGTGATGGGAGTGGTTCTTAGTATCCTGTTTTAGAAAGTCATGATCAGTTTGGGGCTTGAAAGTGGTCTGGTTTCATACTTTTACAAACAAACAAACAAACAAAAAAAAAAAACCAAAAGAGAATTCTGAAGAAATTTTATTTATAAAAAAACATAAAAACCACATAGTGGGATCCCTAAAAATTCCTATCTGAAGCAGGTATTTTGCTAATATAATGCTTCATGTATACACTGAATTGGCCTACAACAAATTTGCACTATTTTATTAAAATCTATCCTATATAATAGAGAGATTATAATATATAACAGAAAAAGATATCTAATTGATGTCATATTTATATCATCAATACATTTTTACAGTAAAGTTCTAAATTTGTAGGGCTTTTAACATAACAGCATAACTGCACTACTTCCAAACATGACATTTCATAGCTGCATATGTCTATTTTTAAATATTTTTTTAAAATCTGTATACAGTCACACTTTTGTATGATGCACTTGAGGTTGGTGCAGTGGAAGACATTTTACCCAAAAGGATTTGTGTCAGCTAATCTCATATATTTAATGACAGCAGATCTTCTGCTGAAGAAGTTATGTCTCCAGATTAGAGATAACCTGTTCCATTGAAGTGGCTGTGATTAAGGATTTACACAGTGTCACAGCAGTGGCAGCCAACAATATGTTCCAGTTCAGCTAGGCAAAATCAAAAGCCTGTGCACACTGGAAGAAACAGTCCTTCAATCCTCTTATGAATAAATAACTTAGATTATTGTGCAGCTAATCATACATCACCTTGCAAGAGGAAAAAATCTGTAATGTTCACTTTTTATACACTGTCCACATGGATTTTTCATCTGCTTGGTTAGCTCATGCTCTTTTTCAGACATTTCGTAACATTTCAGCCAATACAAATGAAGACTTTTCTGTTTCTTCATAAAGGAGGACTGCAGAGCAAGATTACATCTGCCAGAAATGGTGTGTGTTTGCCTCCATGCAATGCACTGACAAACAAAACCCACCCTGACAGTGTCACAGGTCTGTACAGGTGTGAGGGGGTGCTGCTTTTCACTCTGATTTATCTCACTGCTATGAAAATAAGCTGCAAACAACCAGGCAGTTGAAGGGTAACCACTCCTCTGCAAACACAGAGAAACACACACCATTCCAGCTGGGAACAATATGAGTGAAATTTCTGCACGGGGCCATGCTGCTCCCATGGCTGTTCTAGGGCTTGATCCCACCCTCCCTGCTCACATCCCACTGACTGAAACAGAGGTGAGGAAGAGTCTGAAGGGAAGATTTTACTCTTTGTGGACATAGGTGAACATGTCCACCTTTAAATCCTGTATATAAAATTATCATGAAGCCTGAGCAGTTGTGTTACATGTGCACAAACAATAACAGATACTTGTATGGACCTGAGGATGAGCCTTTTAAAGAAAGGTGTTCCTATGAAGAGAATCTTACTTAAGACATTGAATATTTTAATATCATTCTTAGGGAGAAAAAGATTACGGAGTTGACATTACTAAGTGAGCCAGCCAGAAAAAGTATTTCAGGAATGAAAAATTCTCTTGTATTTCTTCGTGGGGCAACAAAAGTGACAGCATCAAATGTCACCCCTTTTGCTGTGTGTTTCTGGATGAGCTTTGTCAGAACACAAGATCAGAGAGCTATAATAATTTAGCATTGCACAGAAAAAAAGCACAGTGGATCTGCTCACATTACCTTACTTGCAATGAAATGGCAGTAACTATAAGCAGGAAAATTCAGGAGCACTTAGGATCCATCTTACACAGATATAACTGCAGAATTTTACCTTTCACCTCTGAACTCAAGTGGGCATCAAGGATGCTCAGCACCCTGCAGGAGCAATCCTTTCCTTCCTCTGCTTGCCATGCATGTCTGCCTTGTAGATATTCTCTTCTGCCTCTATGGCCTCTCCCTGCTACCCCTTACTCCTGAATTGCTCTATTTGGGTACTCCAGTGCATGTCACAGGCAGCTCTGCTCACACCTTAAGTGGTGGTTTTCTTTTCAACCCATGTACATGTCACCTTTTCTGTTGGTTTTGTCTAAAAACAGAAGAGCTCCCTGTTCAAGCACTTACATATACCTTTTCCTGCAATCCCCCTCAGCTGCTGGAGCAAAACCACAGCTGTACTGGTGGAGACAGAGCTCTCCAAATGCTCACTGCTGGCTGTACAATTCACACCAAACACCAAGCAATAAGCACATCTCCAGGAGGAAGCATGTGCAGGATGATTTTCCTGCTGATGATTTTATCAGCAAGTTTACGTGAGGGGATTAACTATCCCACATGGCACAATGGACAGGCCTACTTTCACCCTAGCTTTTGGATTATGTGTCAAGATACATACAATGTCACTTTCTGGGTCTGAATAAAAACTATAGAAAGAAATCCAGATTTCCATGGCTTAACCTAGCACATTTTTGTCAATCTTCACATTACCAGAAAAATGTCATTAAAATGTGCAATGACATGAAGTTCACAGAGTCAAGAATCATGCAAGCAGAAACCATTTACCCCAGATCTTCCACCTTGCAAAAGGGCAGCAAAGTCTCTTAGAACAATTTGCAGCAGGATTATTTTATGTCTTGAGTAGAACCATCTACATGTCCTCTAAACTAGTAGGGAAATAATCCCTGTGGCACTGGAAAGTGGAATGAGTGGTGGAATGAGTGCAGGGTTGGCAGTTGGCAGCAGGGAAGTCCTGAGCTGTAACTAATCCAAACAGAAGCAACTGATTTATTATGTGGCCTTAGGCAAATCCCTTCATTCCTCTGTGCTCATTTAGCCATCTGTAAAGTGAGAACAGCAACATGCACTTTGCAGGGACGCTGTGGCCACAGGCTGCAGTTGTGTCAATGACTCCCAGCCACGCTTTCCAAGGAAACTTTAGCCCACTCGTGCAGAAAGCAAAGCCAGTTCATTCCCATGGCACAGGCTCAGCAGAACAAAACCAGAATTGTGTGGAGGAAATTACCAAATTAGAAAGTAGATAGTAGAGCCTGGAAAACAGAGGCTGAAAAGACATTGCATTCAAAAAGGCACCAGCTCCTCTGGGATTTACTGAGCCTCTGGTGGATCATAAATTTTTCTGCCTTTGTATAAAAGTTTTGGCAAAGTCCATGAGGTGAATATTTTACCCAAGGTAGAACACAAAAGCCATTTGATGTGACTGTGATTCTGACAAAAATCAAAAGGGAACTTTTTATGCAGACATTTGAGCCAACATTATCAAATCCATAAAAAATATCATTTTCTGTGTGTCATGTTTCTCCTCTGACTGGTTCTCACTATAAGCAAGAGCCTTCATTTTTTTTACAGAGTACTGCAAAATACAATAGTTATTATCAAGAAAAGAAGAAAACAATTGTCTGTCAAAAAAACAGTAGTCTATCAAAGTTTGTCATGTTTTAACTGAGTCTCAACCACAGTAAAAAACAAAATGTGCCAATGACAGCAGCTGAAGGAGGATGCACTTACAAGATAATATTCAGGCTTCTTCATGATAAAGCACCCACTTGAGCAGTGAAGGGTGTACATGACCATTGCTTGGAGCATGTGGCTGGCAAGAAGGTGCTCCTAGAGCCACAGAATTGGGCAATAATTAGACATGTCTGTCCCATTCTCCATCCCTATGCGACAGGACCCCTGTGACATGTCTTCTGACTGCCATTCTCTGCCAAGCCAGTTCTCTCATTAGTTTAGTTAAACACCTTTGTGGGACAAAAAATAATTCTGAAACAGCAGCATCAGTGTGTTGCACTCCCCTCTTGTTACAAAGCCAGCTACCAGTATCATGGACCCAAGGGCAAGGTGCACAGCCTGAACATGCCATCTATTTCGGCCATTTCCTTGTCCTTAGTGGCTTGATCTTATAAAATTAAAAACTAACAGGCCTCCTATTTTAATTCTGATTGTTGGATGGAATGCTAAAATCATTGGGATAAATTCTTCCAAACATCTAGTCCACTGTTTATACAGCCTCCACATTTGTTCAAAGAAGGAAAAAGGATCTTCAGAAAAATATTTTACATGTAACTGTACAATTATTTGTGTGTAATTGTTCTGAAACTGCTCTTTGATGCAATTCATTTTTGACCTTTTTGGAAGCTTCTTTACAGGCTACTTGAATCCCTTTCAATGGCTTATGAATGATCTTTTGCATTTACCTGACAGACAACGTCACGACTCAAGTGATTCCCATATAATTATGATAATTACACCTATTAATCTGCAAATACCCCTACAACTCGTGTTCCCACCTTCAGTGTCATTCATCCTGTCTGTTTACAGTCATCATCTCTTTTTCCCCATAGCTGAGTCACCAGTTCAAACAGTGACACTTCAGGTCTCTTTGAATTCACCTTCTGACATACACTCTGTACCTGTTGCATGAATTTTGAAAGGAGATCTGTTGTGACTTTCTCTGGGTAAATTCATAGAAAACTCTCTGTTTCTTCTTTCAACTAGCATTGATTCATTGGGAAAGCAAGGTGAAGGGCATGGTACTCACATGCCTGACTAGGTCATTTACAGGGAATAAGCCTTTTCAGGCATCCAACAAATTAAAATTGCTTTATTGCAGCAGTGAGTGGCATAGCAAGTGTCCCAAATCACACAGCTATCAGACTGGCATTGCAGTTGCCTAACAACATTAGAAGACAATTACCATACAAAGCAGGGAAATACCATCTGACAGCTTGAAGGTTTAACCAAAGACAAAACTATCCATGTTACAACCAATCACCCTGCATCACATGCTGCAATGTTTGTGTACACAGACCCCTGTCTAAGTTAAATAGCCCTTCTGCTATAATTTTGTCTGCAGTGGGAACTCCATGTTAGATTGTGACAGGAATTAGAGAGACTGTGAGGGGGAGAGCAACTATTCTCACTCTGTTTTACTCAATGCATGAAGTGCAGTTTTTATTGCTTTGGTTCAATAATTTATAGTAATTGTATGCAGTGACTTCAAGATCCATTTGCAGGATGTTGGGTCTGAGATCATTCCCTTTCAGTTGCACAGCAAAGCCTCCTTAGAGTCCTCAACCCTGCCTCTTTCATCCCTACACAGAGGGCTAAGGATGAGCCAGCTGGTCACCAGGCCATCAGGAGGACCCAGAGAGATTTGGGAGTATCACAGAGGAGGATAAGAATGAATCATCAGAGGCCTTTGTGCACAACCATTGGAAACCCATCAGGCTCAAAACACAGCAAGAGTTCCTTCATCTGCCACTGGGGTCTGAGGCAAGTCACTGTGTGCAGCACATGAGGCTCTCCTAAAAGGTTAAGCAATTTATTTTTCATGTCCATGAAAGCACATGGGCCTTGAGAATAGTTTCCATCTCTCTTATCAGTTCAAGCCTGCTACACATTAAAGTACATAATAGACAGCTAAGGCCATTGCCAGGCTGGCTTACAGCTCTCTGCCTGCTTTTCCAATTCCAAAACACTAACCATCTCTGAAAAATGTGTAGAAGATGTATTTGACATATATTCAAAAATAGCTCAAGGGATAAAGGGGTAGCTGTGCAGGGATTTCTCATTATAGTTCCTACATAAAAAGCCTGGAAAACAAGATTAAGTTGTTGAGCAATTGTCTCAAAACTAAGATGCAAAAGGAGGTGAAGAAACTGGTGCTTTAATTAAAACTGCAGCTAGTAGCAGCTATTGTGAGTGCATTAATCAAAATCCCTAGTACAGCAAGAACAGATGCCTTTGTTTTGTCAAAGGACACACTCAATAGCAAAGTGCTGCTGTACCAGCATGAACACTGAGGGGTAGATGCAGTGGTTCAGGAGGCTGTTGATCCTTCCTAGATTCCAGAAGATAGAGGTTCACTGCTGTAGTATATTCATGCTAAATTATGACACCCATGTTAACCCGTGGAAGAGCAGTGGGATTCTACCCATTCTTCCCCCCTTGTCCATTTGCTCCCAAATGATGGAAACAAGAGAAATATTTCCCCATTCATCCCAGCCTAACCAACCAATTTCTTAAACAAAAGGCAGGTGGCCACAGTCACAAGACCTGGAGGTTTCCAACACCTGAGTTGTCTAATGCTGTTTTGAAAGAAGAGTCTTGAAACCCAGGTATGATGCTGATGAAATATTGCCATCATTCCTCCTGGAATTGGATCAATTTATCACAATGTTGTTGGCTTTTATTCCACAAATTCCAGATACAAAGTGAAAAATATCATGGTGCTAAATATTTTGCTGTAAGACATTAATATACTTACTGATTTAATACTATTTATAAAAAGTTTTTAGGAGAAAACTGGTATTTTTTAATATTGTGATATTCCTGGCAGTTGATTGAAATACAAAACTGAACAAAAGAACTTCCTTTAATTTTACAGACTGTGAGTCTTTCATAAAACTTTTAAAGATCAATTATGTCCCATCACTGCAGAAGTCAGGATGAACTAAGTGATTTATGCCTAAATAGCCTCATACAGTCAACTACTATATAATGAGCAACTGATCTGTTCAATGTACATGCAAAGTACTGTTATTTTTGTACATGTTTTACCGTTACATTAATCTTTCTGATGCTTCATATTTTCTGTCATGCAGGCATCTTGTTGTACATGTAGCTCTGTGTAACTTCCATAAAACATACGTAGTTGAACAAAATAGAAATTGGAATCCAAGAGCAATTGTTTATGGATGGGCCTGTACAATATCCCAAACACAAAATGAAAACAGGGAATTAATGCTGGCCAAAGTCACTCTCAAAAATTTACTTTCCTTTCCTTTGGAAAATAGAGGAACAGTTCTCCTTCCAGTTGAATGGAAGGGTATGGCTGGGTATGGCTTTTGAAGAAATGACATGGTAATAACTTGTTGGGCCTTTCAGATTAAACTCATGGCTTGCCTAAAAACTGAAGGCACTCTTCCTCATCTGGAGCAGGGCTAGTGATACTCAGGCAAGACTCTGGAAACTCATTTCTCCAACTCAGAGAGGCTGTAAACATTTAACAGCCAATATATGGTGATAGAGCTTGTGTGCTCTGGTGAGAGCTGAAGAAAATTTTGTCTGCCTTATTTTTACTCCCACAGTCCTAGCAGTCAGTCATGGTATCACCAGGTACATCTCAATGCTGGTGTGACACAGCAGTAGTACTGTGGGCAGTACCCACAACTAATGGAGAGTGGGGAGGAGCAGGGAGCCCTTCTGGATCTGTCTTTTCCCTCCTGCTGCAGGGAGGCTGACAAGCTCCCTGCAAAGACAAGGTCAGGAGAAGAGATGAGGGGCAGGCTACATCCCAGTGGGTGGCACTCTGTCCCAGTAAAAAAAAAAAAAAAGATTGTTTGTCATCTACTCAGAGAAGCCAAAAATGACCATATCAAGATGCTGGTATTCACTGGAACCTTTGTGAATCTGAGAAATGGTCTACTAAGTCAGAATCTAGCCTGAGAGCTTCAGAAGTATTTTTGGGCTAGTTTATAAAATATACCTGCACAGCAGTGAAAATGTAGCTTCATTAAAAATTTCATCCCACGTTTTTAACTGAAGAATTAGAATCATATTCATGGTGGATTGCTAACCAGGCAGAAATTCCATTTTATTTTGCTTTTGAAGAGTCCTGAAAGTCTAAACTCAAAACAGTACACAATGCAAATATTAATGTAACAAAGGAATTCTATGACAGAGAAGAAATAAGCAATAGCTATTTGGGCAATATCTAACAGAGCAAAGAACCAACATTCAGAAATCCTTTGTGTAGTCTTAGGTCTTTGATCATCCAGTGGAGTAAATGAGTTGATGTGCATCTTTAAAACCCACCTGCAAAGACTGAGGCACACTGACGCAATACAAAGCTTATCTAAATCTATTATCTACAAGGAGCAGTTACAGCACTGTCATACCCAGCAAAACCTCCCTTGAAAACCAAAAGAACAGGGTTTTCTGCCAGCTTTAAGATGAGTATCTGGAAAACACATTTCTCTTTGGGCCTGATGTGCTGTTGTTTATCCAACAGCAGTATGACTGAGTTGAGCAGTGTGCTCTCTCTAGACTGCACAGGAGGCTTTGTGCCACGTCAGTGGATGTGGGACCACCCTGTGCTCAGTCTGACTCAGCTCCCCTCCCTTCCATAACCAAGCTCTGGGTAGGGAGAGCAGAATGTCACTATTTCAGTGTGTTGCAAGAGGTTATAACCAAAATTGAAACAGAAATAACCATACAGGCTTAAGAGCCCTGTATCCAGCAGTCACCAGTCCTTAAGAGGATAATGAGGGACCAGGAAAAGAATTCATCAGAAAACTGTCATCTAAGAACACAGCTTTTTATCAGAGGTACTTCCTGTTATGTCCTTGCACTCTCTAAGTGCAAGGTGCTTACAGAATTTCATGTTTTATTGATCATCTCGTATTTAAACTCAGGTAATGGATGGTGCCAATTATTCAACCAGTTGGTCAAGGAAAGATTTTAAGTCATGCTGAGACACAAATGACTCACAAACCCATACTTTGCAGATTTTATGCAAGTGCTAGAGCATCACAGCTTACACTTCAAACTCAGAAAATATTTTGAAAAACAAAGAATGGTCTGATTCCACAGCATGCTATAACCTGCAACCTTTTACATATGTACAACACACAAAGCAGCCAAACAAAAGCAGTATTTTTCATCCATTTCCCAGTGACATCAGTGAGGTACCTAAATAGGCAGATCATTTAGGAACACATACAGCTTTCAACACACAAGCAATGTAATGTTACTTTCACCTTCCCAGCAGGGTAGACAGAGCTCCTGCTTTGGTAGATTTGGCCTTAAATAATGACTTGCTATAGAACACAAAGGAAAAGACAGTATAATCTATTAGATAAGATCTATTAGACCAAGAGGTTTCCCACCCCTCATCAGATGCAAGGCCAGTGCTATCCCCTGACAAGGCACATCCATACACAGGTCTCATGGCAGAGATGACAGGAAAGAGTAGTAACCCTCTTATTTTCTGAAAGGGCTGAGGTAGTGTGTGAGGGCTTATGTGTGAGATGGCCAGTAACATCCCATGGTAAAGAAAGGTGAAGTTTTCATGATTTTTGTATTACTTGTGTTACTATATACTAATGAGACAGGCAACTTCTTTTGTCTCTATTTCTCTGCTATGCTGATTCTTCTTCCTGGATCGTTCTTTGCACAATATTTTTGGGTTTTGTCTGTCTTCGTGAAGCAGAAGAGCACCAACATCTCCTCTGACTTAGGAAGAACTGTAAAACCCTGATTTGAAAGCACCTCTGGGTCTGCTGGCTGGATGCTTCAGGCAGCAAAGGATTCACATGCTATTCAGTTATGGTCTTCTGTGGCTGAAGGGAGCAGCAAGGGAATGCCACTCTTACTGGCTGGTAGCACAGCTGCTGAAGCAACTTTTTACAGATTTTAAACATCAGGTCTCTCTTTTACAGTAGTAGAGTTGCATAAATAGCACATTCTGTGCCTTAGCTTTCAACCTTCCAGCTGCTGAGAACAACTTAGCCTGACATCTGGGGAGGTTGCTCTAAAAGTGTACATACACCACTGCATTACAGAATGATGTCATACACACATATAACCATGCATTCCATCACACATTATATCAGGTAAGCATGTTTGCATGATATAGCCCAGTACACATACCTCTAAAATCCTATGGAATCACCCATTAGTACAAACCAACATCAGATACTACAGAAGAGCTTTTTGTTTTAAAATTATACAGGTGCAGTCTTTATAAAATGATTCAGTTATGCACTGTATCCATAAGCATATGCTTAAAAGATCACATTTATATATATGCTGTGCATATCAATTTACACACAATGTATATATAAATATAGATGATATAGGCTTAGATATAGATGATATAAATAGATATAGATTCACATTCTCTGTAATATGAGATTATTGTATGAAAAGGGAACATAACAGCTTGTCTCCAGTGAAATTAGAGCTAAGGCCCTTAGCCACATCACTGCACTGCCCACATGAAGAGCATTAGTGGTGGGGAGATTGGGGAATAACACTGTAATATGATCTCAAACCTGCATGCCAGACAAGTTTGCAAGGCTATGAAGAGGGCAAGGTTATACTTTTTCCTCCAGCTACCAGTGACTGCTGAGCTCAGATACTGTGACCCAGGGGACATCTCCTCTCATTGAGACAAGATACCACTAAGCTGTTCGTGGCTCCCATCTTGCTCCTCAGCAAAGTCTTCCACCCAACTGAAGATCTGGCAGTGTTTTGAAGGTAGCAATATTTCACAAGCAGCAGCACCATGCAAGTGATTCTACTTTCCCCCCTCTTTGCAACCTTACATACCACACACTCGTACACAAAGCAAATAACCTACCTCTATGTATTGTGAATGCCCTTCTCTAATGCATGTGTACATGCACACCAACACAGAGTGGCTGTATAGGAGCTCAGGACAAATGAGTTTTAAGGCATCTAAGTACATACACAGTCCTACATGTGCCATGTAGGACTATCAACTTTGCTACTTATAAGCAGAACAAGTGCAGATGAATGGAGTAAACTGCATAAAACTCTGTTTATCACTTATTTTATTTCTTTATAAAATTTATAGAGGATTTTGCAAAGCTAATTCTCATTTGTTACTTGCCATTTTGCAAACATGTTTAACATCTGCTGCACCAGGTAAATGTGTAGCTATTTACCCTTCTGTGGAGCTGGTGCTGATTACATAAAGGAGCAGGTGTATTTCTTGGGTAATGCAGATGAAACAGAAATATTTTGTCCCAGGGGAAACCAGCCAGGATGTATGAAATGTGCTGAGGATACAGGATGCAGTGCTTACTAGGAAAGCTTCAACCAATTCCCTTGCAAGGTGTGCAACCTCTGTACATCAGGAGCATCACCAAGTGGTACCTGAATGTGCTGTAATGAAATTATTGCACCGACAATTGCAGACTCTGTGCTTTCAATGGAGAGGCCAACAGCATTTTATTTTTTTATCATCAAGAGAGACTAATCAAACCCTTTTTTTTTCTATCTCTGTCTCACACAAACACAAAAACTTTGCATAGAACCTCCCCTTATATGCTCTTCTTTCCTTTGGCAAGCACAGATATCCTAACTCCATGAGTGAATGTAGCAGGTCAGGAACTGGCTGCGCATCTTTGCTACTGTAATGATCATGGACCATGTCAAAATCTACCACTCTCTGCTCCTGGGCCAGTACCATCATTTGCTGTAGGTGCTCTTTGCCATATTCAATCTCAAACTGCAGCCCACACCCAACACTCTCTGCCCTGGTGTTCTCAGCTGATTGGCATTCAGGTCCCAGTCACACTCACAGCTACCACTGCATCTTCCTTCATTTCAGCTTAGCTTAGATTTCCTTTCATCCAGACAAAATATAGCACCTTCAAGTCATATCACACATAGGCAGCCTGTCTTTGGATGAAGTTACCTCACAGTATTTACTACATAATTTGGTAGCTTACTCCTTAATGGGCTCTACTCTGGCTGCAGGCAGATCTAGTCAAAGTATGTTAATTAGCAAGCAGTCAGACCTGTGAAATATTGGCCTTGTAATTATCCATTGAAAATTTTCATCTTACTGAATCACTTTTGAGCTCATCTAAATCACTTTCCATCAGCCCAGCACGGTTGCTTGGGAGGTAGGGAGTGGTACAGTACAAAGAGGGTAAATATCACTAATGAAACTCTCCCTGAGAGTAGTATGCAAATGAGATTTGTTTCATCCTTTATAGTCAGCAACTCTAAATGCTGTATGGCTGCCCCACTCATTAGAGCAAAGGCATCATGCTGGATAAATACATTGCCCTCTATCCCTGTTGCTTTGTTTCTAAGTAAAATTCACACTCTGGAAGAACTGAGCAGTCAATGTTATTCACTGAGCAAGGCAGCACAGAGGAACAGGGCTCTTGCAGAGAATATAGAGTCCTGCTGCAGTCTTCTCGCTTCTGAAAGCCAAAGTGGTTTCCAGATGTTGTGCTTGCAAACTCTGTTCACAATCAGGAAGTTCTTGAAAGGGCTTTAGCTCCGAATTCCACAGAAAGGGCAATGAAATACTGCCCTGCTGGCACAGCTCAGAGTTAGGTGCTGCTCTGACTTAGCAAATTGTGAGAGACCACAGGCTCCTGCTCGATGGAGAACTGCCTTGGTGGGTTTTAACAGCTCTTTGATCTGAGGCTTCACAGTGTAGTGCAAAGATTGACTGAGAGACACAATTAGTTACTGAAGTTTGAATGTTGTTTGATTGCTACTGAATTGTACTAGCTCCAATTGTCTCCTATGTCACTTAATTTGATCTTTCTTGCTCTTCCTCCCTAACATTTCTAATCACATAGCACACTTTTGTTTCAGCTAGGGGTGTGGAGGGGGATGCAGGACATGGGATTGTTTTCAGCCTTTTGCAGATCCAGTGGCCTACTGCAGTATTTCTCTTTTGCAGTGGTGCTTTCCTGGAGTTTTCTTCCATTCTTCCATCACATTTGCACAAGTACATTCAGAGATGAGAATTCAGAAAAAAAGAAAAGTAAGAGCACAGACCTTGCAGGAGGTGAGTTTGTCATTATTCTCTTTAATGGCATTGATTTCCTTTTCATTTTCACTGCTGAAGAGAAAGGAAGAACTGTAAATAAGAGAATAATGCTACTGTCACTCTGACATACTGTAATGAACAGCACAATACACCTTGAATGAAAAAAGCAGGAAAGCAGTTCTGCAAAACTACCATTTCCAGGGTCATAGGTGATATATTTATGGAGTTTTAATTTTTTTCTGTCTTTTTGTGTAATGTAATCATAGAAATGTAGAACCAGAAGATGCACAGGGGATCCTGTAGGACAGTCCCCAGTGAGACATTTAACGTCCCTCTCTGAGGACAGGGGAGTTTGGCATCTCCTACACCTCTCCTGGCATGGGAGGACCGAGGGTCAGGTGCAGAAAGCCCAATTTCTCCAAGTGTGGGATGAGCTGCATCTACCCAGGATGTTCCTTCTGTCCCTACAGCAGTCCTGGACCCATGTGGTAAGGGCAAGCTTAGAGGACTTTGGCCCAGAACAGACCACTACTGCACCAAAATGAGTTACCCTAGCCTAATAAATGAACATTAGGGTAAGCCAAAGACAGAGACCAAGCTGAAAACCTTTGATCTACCCTATCCCTCCTTGTAGCACACACAGTCTCCTGTCTCCAGACCCCCACACATCCAATTTGCTTGAATGAGCTCAACAAAAGACGCTCTATGACTATGCATGTTGCATTTACCCTGGTGTCTTGGTTTGGAAAGACAGGTATCTGCCAGGGAAACTGGAGTTTCCCTTAGAATGGAGAATGAAAACCCCTCACCCCCCACCAAATTATAATTTTGCAATTAAGGGCTTTCAGGCAAAGAGTTTGTGGATAGGAATAACAGTTCTTTACTAAGAATATTAACAATACGAATGTAATAGGAAACAAAACCACCCAACCAAACAAGCAAACAAACAACAATTTTGGAAAACTCTGACAGAGTCAGAGCTACAACCTGACACCCTTCTGGTCAGGGCGTTGAAAGTAATTCAAAAGTAAGTCCTTCTGAAGTGGCAGATGTGGTTCTGTTGAAGTAGAGATGATTCTGTAGCAAAAGGCTCCAGGGGTGGTGAGGAGGCGTCTAGTGATGGTGAGGAGGGTTCTGGTGATGGTGAGGAGGGGTCTGGTGTTGGAGAGATGAGATCCGGTCTTCCTCTCAGAAAATCAGGTGAATGTAAGTTAGATTAATTTGTTCTGGTCTCTCAGCACAAAGTAAACCATGGCATAAATTACTTGTTCCAGAGAGATCCGGTTCCATGCTCCTGTCATACTTCAAGATAAAGCCTGACCCTAAGGAATCTGAGGCATATTTTTGACATAGGGCTGTCACAACATAATCCAGCAAGAGGGTAAGGAGAGAAAGCTTTGCCATTTCTTAATGAGAAAACTGCTTGGAAACACCTCTTTTGGGATGATGCTGAGCTACAGAAGAGTAACTTGGAGCAATCTTACGTGGTAGGATTAGAGACAACCTGACAAGATGACTTGAAAAACTTGATCTGGTGATGAAGAAAAGGTAAGCCTGTTTTAATTGAAGTATTTCCTGAAATGATTGTTTAGAGATATTTGAGTTCTTCAGTAAGTCAGACACAAAAGGAATGAAGCAATTTGCACTTGCTCAACCAAATCCCATCAAAAAAATTAAAAAATCTCTATTGCAATGGGAGAAATGGGGCTGGGGGAGGGGCAGGGGAAGAACCACCAGGTTAAGCTAACTAATAGCGTTTTTAAAAATGTAAACCTTTAAAAAAAATCCAAACAGACAAAAAACCCCAAACCCTCAAATGCATTTCTTTGCATTGAAATAGAAATAGAGGATATTATGAATTCTTTTAGATTTCAGATTATCAGTCATAGTGATTCTGTCCCTCTCCTGTATAGCAATCAAATGCTCACATTTTACTTGATCCTGGATGAAGTTCTTTAATCCTTCTTACAGAGAAAACTTTACTGAAACAGATTGTTGTACAGCCAGGTCTTTGGCATTTCCATTGCTGTATTTATCTCTCCATAGATTTCTGAATAAAAATAATCAGAACATCAGCTTCTTTCAGTCTGCACAGAAACAGGAAAGGTTATGAGTTTCACTGCTCAAGACTGCCTTAGAGTCCAGTATTTTAAATGAGGCCATTTGAAAGAGAACCAAACCTCTGAAAATGCCATAAACTTCCTTGAAGAGTAAGAATTATTCTACATGTTAAACTTACTTGCCAGGCTGAATTTACAGTTAACTTTAGTATAGACTTGGAACAGAGAGAGGGAGTAAATGTCATGATGTCATGCTGAGAAAGGCCTTTATATGAAAGAAAAAAAATACATATGTGAAATTCTGAAGTACTTGAAAAGCAGTGAATCTGAGCATTAGAGTCCAGAGAGGGAATTTATGTGACATGCAGATTTATCTGCCCTTATGAGGTCAAGTCTTTTATACTGGTGGCTTAACAGCAGGAGTTTAGTTTTTGTGCTCACAGGAGTTTTATGACATTGGCTTTCTGAATATCTCTTTGCCTATCAAGCACTCACAGACAGGACTAAAGATCAATGTATTCTTAACTTACTTACATGGTACATTTGTTACAGATTATGCCATTCTGAATACAGACAAGAAGCCTCAGAGCAGGACTGTGAAACAGACCTTCAGCCAGAAGATGAGTTTTGCCTGTAGGAAAAGATTCACAAGAAAACTTAAATGAAGAATTGTATGTCAGACAACAAAAACACAGAAGGAAAACCACAGGGAGAAACAAGATGACTATACACCAAGAAATGCAAGCTGGGTCTAGTCAAATACTATCTAAGGAGAACCTAAAGAGCTGATACACCAGACTATCTCTACCTCTTCAGTATCACTTCCCCTCTGCTTTTGCCGGACAGTGTGGCTGTGGGCTACTGACCAGGCCTCTGTAGAATAAGATCTACCAGTAGATGGGAATTTTTATAAATTTATGTTAGTCATCAAAGGGCAGAAAAGAGGAGAGCAACCACTGAGCAGCAGGATGGTCCAGGTCCAGGGTAGTAAGGCCAAGCAGGAGGTGGTGGGAGCCACAAGGATTGGAGCCTGGTGCTCTGGGCCATGCTGAGTGTGCAGAGCACAAACAAGAAGAGCTTCAAAAACCTGAGCATCACACAGAAGTCCAAGGTAAGGCAGATGTTGTTTGAAGTCACAGCAGCAACCTAAAGAGCTCTGACAGACTAGCTGGGCCTGAAGCAGCAACCCAGCAAGGGCCAAGGAGATGTGAGCTTGACAGAGAGAAAATGAGCTCTAACTCTGGGAGGTCAAGTCTGTAACAGGGATTTGTTTGGATGATTGTAGGTGAGTAAAAGGTCATGCTGACCCTGGTTTTATCAACTTGAAAGACTGTCTGCTTCACCCAGTGAAGTGGGCTGCACAGAATTTCCAGATCCAGTGGCAACACACCAGCACAGGGAGGTACCAAGGAAACATCACCATCTTTCCCATGCCCTGCAATTCAAACTTGGGTACATCAGTCTGAACCAGTAGCATTTACAACATAAGTTACTTACACTTGCAGTTCATATCTATTGGTTGCTTAATCTTTAATGCCTCTCTTAGGGAGTTTCTAGATATTAAGACAGGTGCCCTGTACATGAAGAACCTGGTACCTGGAAGGTGGTACAATGCATTTTAGAAGCAGAAGAAAAGCAGTCCAGCTCCTCCTCACAGCGGTGTCAATACAGCAGCACAGTATTAGCAGCTAGCTTCAGTGACATGAAATTTAACTGATGTAAAATTGTATCCAAATACTGTCACCGAATAGCTTGTACGTGTCTGCCAAAAACAAGCTGCCTCTCTCACTCCTGTGTGCTCAGAGGTATCACAGGATCCTGACCAAGAGGAGTACATCAGCACCACCTCCTGGCAACTGAAAACGCCAGCGATTCAAGAAGTAAAACAGAAGGTGAGAAAAAAAAAAAAATCATCTCTTTGTGGGAATGATAGCAAAATCATGTCCAAGCACTAATGAAGGTATTTCCAATTCCTATAATGGTCTTTTGGTACCAGGATATATACCTGCTGTTTGGGAGCAATGTTCTAGTCACTGCCTTGGATGAATGCAGGTCACCGTGGCAGGAAGAAGAATAAGACATAAACAGACCAAGAGACATATCTTTGACAAGCAAGCACAAGGTTGAAGTAACCCCAGAAACTCTCCTCACATCAAATGTTGTCATTTGAAAACCAAAGGACTCTGAAACTTCAGTGGAATGGCCTGAAAGAGGATTTGAGATGTTTATAAGCAGTCTTTGCAGTGTCTAAGCACATTCATGCTTTACTTGCTCCTCACAGCAGTTGCAGCTGAGATGTGGTCTCCTTACAAAAGTCAGAAATGTCAGTATTTGTCTTGAGCAGAGGAAAAGCAATTCAAAGACAAGTGCTGGCAGCTTTCTTCAGAAGGTGCTGGATCCTGTACTTGAACATGACGGCCTCACAAAGGGCAGCATGTTGATTATCAGCACTATAAAAAGACCAAACAGCTCTGTAGCTCTTTCTTTGCACACTTGACAGTGCAAAATGATGATGTAGGAGGGAAATCAGTGAGCATAAAATGCTCTCTGACTCTGAAAAACCATGTGGAGGAAAAAAGGAAGAAATATTTGCAATACTACATGAAATTACATTATTCTTGTGCCAGTTCTTCAAGCTGTGAGATTACTCAAGCAGAACTGCTGGTAATCAGGAGGGCCAACTGGCAAATTGAAACCTGTTTATGTCTATGGGAAAGATAAAGGTCTTGAAACAGATCAGAAATAAACCTTAGAATTTTTAACTAAAACTGAAAAAGATGGTTTGGGGAATGTCTCAGAAAGAGGTTACAAACTTCATTTCATGAAAAGTAAACAGCAAACTGAGGATCTACACAGATGGCTTCTAATTTGGAGGTTGCACAATCAATTTTCTCACTCCCAAACTTCAGTTCTCAGAAAGGTTCTCAGGAGCCTTCTCTTTTTCTTGATTTATATAGCTCCCTTCATTTTTTTGTGGCCAAATACAACTTCCACTTTGCATCAATAGAAAAGCTATTTGCAGGCATTAATAAGGTCTAGCACCCTTTTTTTTTTTTCCTGAAACAGAAACAAGACCTTATATTTGTAATTTTTAAAGATGTTTGAAGGATAAATTCCACTAATTCACTTAAAAAAAAAA
>VWYO01021017.1:651846-663626 GCA_013400275.1 Rhadina sibilatrix | reverse complement strand
GCTTTTGTTGAAGTACAATATTTTTTGCACCTTCTGTTAAGGCTTAATATCTCAAAGCAATATCAAGTTGATTTCTTGACTGGACATCCAGCCCCTATTCCAAGTTCCAGAACTTCCTCCATTGTTGATACTGAACCTTAAAACTAAGGAGGAGGGGATGGATCATTCCCAGAGCTGTCCATGGCTTCATCTCAGGTGGGCACTTGTTGGTCACAGTGAGAACCATAATTTAGAAAGCACGTGTACTTACCATCTGTACCCAACTTCCTCTCAGATTGTTCAAGGTCTTCAAAAGCTGGGAATGAAGTTTTTCTTTGTTCGGTGCAGCAAGTTCTTATGCAAACCAGAGCTTTTGTGGGACAGAGCTGAGACAACCCTCTTCACTGATATGCTCAAAACAATCATCCAGAGACGACAGCTCATTGCAGCAGGTGCCCCTTATATGTGTCTTTAAGCAGGTGATAATGTACAGCATATGTTTGAAGGACAATAAGCATACATGCTCCCAAGCTAAGGGAAGGCTATTCAAGTCTCTTACAAAAAGCAGTGTGCAAGAATTATTCATCAGCCCTACAAGGAAGAATAACTACCATTGTTAAAAGGCCTAGACAGATGGAAATTAATTCAGAAGAAATTCTGGTGAACAAGAGCACAGATCCCAAATGTTTTGCTTACACCACTTTGGTAAGTTATAAATAAAAAAAATTCTTTATGACAAAGAGACAGCTATAAACATAATGGTTATTTTCTCTTAAATGGTGTATAAAGATCAACTGAGAAGTTTGTCTTAATAAAACATGCTCAACTTTTGCAATCAAATGATATAATTCAAGTTAAAAACTTTTAATTAAAAGTGCTTTATAAATTGCATTCATTATGTATGTTTGCAGTGATATATTTCTTTGCCCTCTGGAGCAATCTGTTTTCCTCAGTTTCTTTTTTTTTTTTTTTTTTACTTAATAAATTATCCTCATTTACACAAAATATTAAGGCCAAACTCTTTATTAATAGGATAAATATGGACTTCAGTAACAACAAATTATGCAACAAATTATAGGTGTTACTATTAAATGATCTTCCCCTTCCCAGCCTAAGTTCACTGTTCAACAACAAGCCTGCAAACAGTTTGGGCAGCTGTTTTTTTCAGCACAGCACAAGAAACATTTAAAGCAAAGATTTCAGGAGTTACTCTTTTGGGATTGTCTAGCACAATTTGAGATTCCCTGTCTTATTCTGAAACAGAATAATGAATGCTTCCCTTCACTGCACTGGTTTTCTTCCCACAGTGCTGCAGGATGCACAGGCAAGCAAGTGGCAGGGCAGACTGGCTCTGTTTCTTAGCTGACATGAGCAGTTTGATATTTAAACAAATTTAGGACATGAGCCCCCAGATAGATTGTGTTTCTCACAGATTTTGGCTGCTATATCGGATGTCCCATCCTTACAGAAACCACACAGACAGAGGCAGCTCAGTGGAAATAGGCAAATACTGCTTCTACAGCAGAATTGCAAGTGGCAGGACATGTCCAGAGATAGCAGAGTGTCATGCTTTTCTTATAAAACCTTACTGAATATTTTTTACGAGAACAAAATTTCACAACATGGTCTTGAACATTCCCAACTCTGGCACCCAGGCAGCAAGGAGAAGACTACCACACAGTGCAAACCAGGGACTAGGTTGAAGTTGAAGGACTAGGACAGTTGAAGGACTAGGTTAGAACAAGTAATGGCTAAAGATCCAGGAGAAGCTAGTAAACCTGAGATTAGCTAAGAAGGAGGACTGACTTCAGAAGACGGATGAAAAGACCATGATAGATGTAGCAAAGAAGGATCTCTAACCACCAAAGGATCTTTCTCTTCAAGATGCAGAGCATAGTTTTAATTTCCCAAACTTGGTATCAGCCATGGGTTATAAAGCACCTTGGAAAGGGCACTTTTCATTCTCCTTCACTGCTGGTAATGATAATTACCAGGTGATGATAATCTGATACTGCTATCAGTTATTCTGCTGCTGAAGTGACAAAGATCTCTGTGATAGAAGGCTCTGATCCTGTCAAAAGAAAATTTCTCATGAGAAAATTTGTTATTTTAATCTGCCTTCTAAAAACCCAAGACTACACAGACATTTCTTCAGAGGAATCTGTCAGGTTGCAAAGTCAAGGATTTAAAAGTTAATGAATAGTAGAATTAAGGATTATAGACAGCATTACTTTGTGCAAATTTGCTATGACACAGTTAATAACTACAGGGTGAGAAGAAGCCAAGGTGCAAACGTCAACACTTGGATAAATCCCTTATTTACAGGCTTATATAATTTCCAGAGTCTGGATGCTTATCTAAGCATGTTTTTTAATACTTTCAGTGGCAGTTAGTTGTTGGGTGCTCAGCAGCTTTGAGCATTTAACTTAAATGTATTCAGTCAAGTACTAAAACATGAGTCCTTTCCAGACAATGGCCACGTGAGAAAAGTCAATGGACAAGCAATGACGAGGAGTTTTGTGGCAGAGACCAGGAGACTCTGTCCCTGCAGGGCAATAGCATTCCCTCACCTAAGAATTTATCTTTTTCCTTATTTACAGTACTCTCTACTTCCTTTCCAGCATTTCCTGTTTCTAGGTGATTTTGCAGCTCAGTGACCCTTAGGATATTGGCCATTGCTTGTGGATAACAAGGTATGAGAAAAGGGAAGAGAAAGCTGCTTCACTGCTGTTACATGTGAAAGCGCTGCTGGTGTGAAGGGCTTGAAGCCCTCTGCAACCAAACTTCAGGGGGTTGTCATCACTCTGGCATGCCTTATTTGCTCTGCAGAGACAATAGACAGTTTTTAGCCATTTCACAGCTGTTTACTATCTTCACCCTTATGGAGAAAAAGCAGGTTGGAGAGTGATCAAATTGTAGCCCAAGAAGAGAGACAGGCAAGGTTGTAAAGACCTGCACAAAATTAGATGTTTTGTTTCCTTAAGGAGTAGGGCACTCCGTCCCTTGGCAGAACTGTTTCTCTCTGTCTCTGGCCTGACCTCAGGGAAAAAAAATCCCTCAATTTTTCCCTCCTTGCAGACATTGATTTTAATAAAATACTGTGGTGGGTTGACCCTGGCTGGATGCTGGGTACCCAGCAAAGCCAGTCTGTCACACCCCTCCCCAGTTGGACAGGGGAGAGAAAACAGAGTGAAACACTCATGGGTGGAGATAAAGACAGAGAAATCAGCTACCAGTTACCAGTTAGTAATATGGCAAATGGGCTTCCTTGAGAGAAAAGCTGAATGTAAGCACAAAGTTAACGGGTACTATCACTATGTGTTTTTTCATACTTCCTGATGACATTTTTGACATGATGCTTAGCCTGGAATGGAAGGTACATAAATATGTATTACATTTGGCAGCCTGACCTAGATAAACAGTCTATCACTTACATGGAGGCAGGATTTACAAATGTCTCTGGAGACTAGAAACTTGCTGGCCTTTTGTGTTCATATCACTTCGGTCTCTCATATGTTAAATAATTCAACTATCTGTTTTCTGATAGCAAAGAGCTAGGCTTGACTCACGTTTTCTCTAGCAACATGGGCCTACAAAACAAAGAAATGGTAACAGCAAGCTCCTGTGTGGTAAATCACTTTTGTGACACCATTTTGTTCTTGCTGTGAGCATGTGCTACACTGGTGCTTATTTCTATTTTATTGAAAAAGTTAAAATGTGAACTCCAAAAATAAAACCAAAAATGTTTCTTTTATGGGGAAAAATAGTGATTCTCAAATACATATACTTATTTTTGAGGGTATGAGTGAGTCAACAGCATGTTTAAACTTTTCTTAGGAACTCTGTTATTCAAATAATTTTTCTTCTCCTCTAATAAAGCAGAGGATGAAAGGGCAGGTATCTCTTTGCACAAGAGCTTGATGCAACACAAAAAGTATTGAACCACTAAACATGGATTCATCAACTGTTTTCCCAGGAGAAGCAGTATGCAGTATCCTTGCACGATGTTTTACATTTAGTGTGCATTAACCCCCATCAAACAAAGTGTTTCTCATAAACACATAGGACAGTCATTTTAGTTCCTCCTTAAGTAGAAGTTTGACTTGAAAGTATTTGGAGGAGCACTGGTGACAACCTGTCAGTACCAACCATATTTTCAATATTTATGTGGCTAGTCTTCCAAGTCCATATGAACTGCTCTAGAGTAGATCTGCAGAAAATACAGCTGGAAGAAACCTTGAAGTATCCCTCAGCTTGTGCTAAACTGGAGTTGTCTGACTCTTCCAAGGCAGGCATTGCTTACAGAATTACACCCCCCAGGCAGACTTTCCCTGAGCACAACCTTCTCCTCACCAAGGAGGGCAATGGGGCCACCATGCTGGACACGATGGCAGCAGCCATGGCACCTGTGTCCCTGTCCTGCTGCTCTTGTTCCAGACTGAGCACCGTGCCATTGTTGTAACCCTCTGGGAAATGGTTCACCCCAAAAGAACCCCCTAATGATAGAACCATGTAGCTTGACCCTACCTTCCCCCTATCTCTGGCCAATTGGCTCAATGTCAGCTTATCAGTCCTGGACAGAGAACCTAGATAAACCCATGCTCTTCCTTGTTTGGCCTCTTTGGCCTCAGGAACCCTTCAAGAATAAAGCTTTGGAATAATCCTGAGGTAAGGAGCCTCTTTTGGATCTCTTCTCCCTATTCTGATGTCTCCCTCACCCAAAGTCCCCCAGAGACTGAGCTAGCAACCCAAAAGGGGGTCTGAGGGGAGGGGAAACTTCATGCCATCACTGCCTGCCCATGCTTCTCAAGGACCCACTCACGTCTCCACACCCTAAAGGAATTTCATACTACCAACCAGCACCAGGGGCTAGGTACATTGGAGTTAAGACCAAAGAAGCAATGAGCATGTGTGGCCTAATAAATACTTCATGGCACTACAAACTAACAAAACTTCTTAATGCTGCCCCCACATTTCTAGGTAGCCTTAAACGCTGACATAAGATACCCTTCACTTTTTCAAATGATGGTTATTCTAAATATATAGCATACAAAACCACAATAAAAAGTACTATTTTTAACATTTTCACAGGGTGCTGGATTTTTTTCACTAGGATGTGTATATTTAAGATTTAGACTACAATATACTTTACAGTTTTCAAAGGGCACATTCAGCTTGTGGTTTTGCAAAAGCCCTGCTTGGAGCCATCTTGAGGTTATCTGCCTTTGACAGCTTTATGCTCATGTTATCAGCATGTTCATCTTCTCTTGGGGTTTTAGCATTCTGAATGTTTATGGTACAGTGCCTTCAAATCAAAATAATGAGACACAAGCAGGTACCATCTTACATATGTCAGTGTCAGTAATTGACAGGGACTGCTTATGTGCAGACCCTCATGGCTGTAACCCCAGCAAAGAGCTTAAACTCTGTATTGAACTATAAATTTAGAACCATTATAGTCCTTCATTAATAATAGCAATACTCAGCAGCTGAGCATAGCAGTACCTTTTATAGGAGAACCTTGACTGTACAATGAAAGCACTAAACAAGTCACAAAAACCCCTTAGGTAGTTCAGAACTATATTTCCCCTTCATTTTAAAAAGGAGTTTTAAGAGGCCTTTTTATAATTTTTTTGTCAATATCTTCATTTAAATGTTTGAAAGGAAAACCAGGTCTGCTTAGCTTAGTTTTTAGTTGGTTTTTTGGACCATTCTGCTTCTACTCATAAATTTTAAGGCCATGTGAAATAACTATGATCTGGCTTCATGGATAGTACAAGATTGCTTTCTGGTCAGAAGATGAATATTTTCCAGTTCTCTAGAGCAATATTATATCCATATCCTTAATACACACATTATTCACTCTATACATAAATGCCATACACAGTCTAAGTAAATCAGTCCTGTTAGAATGAAATCAGAGTTTTTGGGACTCATCTTCTCTTACAAATTCACTCCACAGTTGACCTTCCTCAGCTGAGCACATTACTGCCAGCACCCACACCAGAGCACGGTGGTTTATGGACTCCATTCATACACCTCCATGTCTAGACACTGCAAAGGTTTGTTGCAATTAGCGTGGCATTCAGCTAGGTGTCTTATTGCCCAGAGTGAATTACATCTTTATTGTGAGCAGAATATTGAGTGTTCAACAATAAAAGATGATGGATGTCTGCAAGGAATATTTTTTAACAATTACCCTGTACCACGTGCTCCCCATTAGCATAGCAATGAACTCTTCTGAAATAACAAGAAGGAAAAAACTGCCACAGAGGTTTTCTCTTTGCTTTTATACTTAACTCGTTAAAAACATGCCTGATGTGAGAACAAAACAGACAAAGCCATTATGGCAACACATGTGTACATGCATAAATTCACTGGAAAGCAATAGAAAAACAATAGAATGAGGGAAAAGAAGTCAAAAATAAACAGCAAAGGTACAGATACACTAAAAGGATGCATAGCACAGCAAACTGAAACTGCTTTTTTTACTGCTTTGCTTAGTGCTATAGAGGAGTAATTCTACTCACATCCCCCTCAAGAGAGATAAGTCGTGTAAATCACTGGGCACTGTATTTTTAGCATTCAAAAGTGTTTTCTATCAGGACAGGATTTTTCCTATTAAAAAACCTTTTCCTGGGAGCCTTTCTGTCTATTGTTGGAACAGTAGCTGATGACATATCAATGAAAAGACCCTCTTTTGACAGCAGACTGTGCTTCTAAATATATCTCTTTTTCATCAGAACCTGGTAGGATTTAAAAGTAGCAGTGTAACAATAATATTCCAGGTATGGGGAGAATGTTCTTGTCCAACTGTTTGCAAATAAAATCCAGGAAATGAAAAGAGAAGATATGAAGGAATGAGGGGGGAAATGCTTCCTACTCCAAGCGTCTTGCCAATATATAGAAATGCTTGAGGAAGGTTATTGTACTCAGAAATACAAGTGGAATATATCTTGGCAACATTCTTTTGTTCTGTAGAACAAAACAGAGTAGTTGTTGTTTATGTGTCCTATCAGGGTCTCATACATGAAGAACAGAAAAAAATGCATTTATCAGTTGCCAGTCTGCCTTCCAATAAACCCTGAAGAAAAGAAACACAACGAGGCACGTGTTAAATCAGTATTTTCAATGTCTGGCAGAAAAGAAAGACATTAAATATTTTGTTGTTTGAACTAGCTGTAATTATGATAACAAAGAAAGGAATGGGACAGGAAAAAGATGGCATCAAATTTAAGGGACATAGAAACTAGTGACTTAAAAAGAATTTAGAAAAAAAGAAAGAAACTGTCAGGCTCACGATGCATCTGCGTTACACCAGCAGCCTGAATACAAGGTACACATGCAAGGAGACTTAATCTTACACAAATGCAGCTGCTCCCACAGCAAAATCTCCTGTGGTTACTGGATTCTTCCTGTCCACTGTGTGAAAAGGTGTGTTTTGCTGGGAATGCTCTAGCATCCCTTCTCAGCCAATGCTGCTAGTTGCAGACCTCCTCTATCCCTCAAGGAGAGGGGCAAAAGTTACTGCAAGACTGCAAGCATTTATGGGATCTCTGAAAGTAGCTAGTGCTCAGCATGATTTCAACCACACCATCTGCCACCTGAGGAATCGTGGGTTAAAAATATGCATTTAACAACTGTGGACAGAAGGGCTCAGGTAAGAGGTCTTGCTGAATGAAAGGTGAAAACCACAAATTATTCCACTCTGTGAAATCAAAGTCTTGACAGCTATTTGTCAAGGCTGCTGAGTGCCTTTTCTGACAGGTCTCTTTAGGAGAGACTGGTCTTGAGAGTAATGGAGGTTGCACTAAGTTTTGAGGAAGGCAGGAGCACAAGAACACAAGGGGCTTCTACACAGACTGTTCTGCAATAAAATCTACATAAGAGAGCAAAAGCAAGGGGAGTATCAAAAGGGGAGTGTGTTTTTGCATGAAAAAATATGAACTTCAGTGCTTCAATCTCTGTGCTTTTCCATATAGAAGCATGGGGGAGAGGAGTGGGGGGGCTGGATGCATGTGCATTTAAAATGTCACTGCTTCTTTTTTCAGGTAGAGAAAACATTAGTTTTCATACTCTTTAGAATATATTTACTCAAAAAGCAAATCATCTCTAATACGAGACACATCTTATTACCTCTAACACACGTTCACACAGTTCTTACTCTTATACATCGAAGACCCTGTCATTGATTTTTTTACTGAGAGCTCCCATGAGGTCAATGAAAGCTGGGAAAATGTGACCATATGTTTCAGTCTTGCCCTTGGTTGGGTAGTTACTGACACCTTCTTTATCCAACATTAAAGCTTTTTCATCACATTTTATGTTTCAAAGGTATAAGTTATTTTAAAGTAATTGACTGAGATAGTGATCTCTGGAATTAAGATAGGTGTAATTTGCATACACATCTGCTTTGCTATAAATTGCTGGCAAGGAAATGCAGTTTATCTAAACTAAAGCTGCTTTGATCATCCCCATGTTATAATTAATGTTTGCAGTGAGGGGAAGGGAAGGGAAGGGAAGGGAAGGGAAGGGAAGGGAAGGGAAGATACTTCAACCTCTAAATAAAAGTAGAATGACACGACCAAAACTAGTACAAAGACCCTTATTTAATTTTTTATCTTTTGGATGATAACAACAGTGTACATACAGTTGAGTTTCCAGACATATAAGGATATTTTTATGACAAAATTTCTTGGTTTTAGTTAGGTGTTGCTGAGATAGAAGATAAACCAAAGGAGAAAACAAAGCCCTCGCATATAGAATCATAGTATCATAAAATCACTTCAGTGGGAGAAGACATTTGAGTCCAGCCATTAACCCAGCATGTCAAGCCCATCACTGAGCCATGTCCCCAAGTGCCACAACTACACATCTTTTAAATACCTCTAGGGATGGTGAATATTTTCTCACACTTTTGGCTTAACCAAAATATATTGCCCTAACTGCATGGTATGAGTCCTTTAAGTGTTGCTTGTGTAAGACTCACTCAAAGTGGGTTAAATCCAGGACTGAAAAATTTCATTCTGGTCCTACTTTTATCAATGAAATTCAAGCTGGAATTACCCTGCACCCTGGCCATTTTTAGGACCTTTCTACTGTAAATGAAGCTAAATATAAAACACTAGTTTATAATGCTGAGGAAAACTCTCTAAATTGCTATCCAGCATCAAGCAAGATTAGAATACTCCCTTTAGTTCCCTATCCCCCTAAAAAACCCCACTATTATTTTGCAGTTTTCAGTTTGACTTTTTTGTTTAGTAGTTTGACTTACAGTCCTCAAAAACAAAATCCTTCTAACGATTCTATTTTTAGTATCATTAGAGAAAGGTCTGTAACAGGCATCGAGGGGCCAACAAATTTAAATCCTTATTAGCAGGTGCTGCTGAAAAATCTGAGTTTCTACTTAAGAATCATAAACTTAGAGAAATAACAGCCAGCCACACAAAACAAGCATGTTGCAAACCAAAAAGAGAGAGGGCACAGTGAGAGGTTAGGGCACTCAAAATAGATATTTTGAATAATGACATAATAAGAAAGCAGGTATCTAACCTGAAAGGATCTTTGAGAGACAATATAACCTATTTCTTTCCTATAAACAGGGTCAAATGTGTCTACACTGTTCCTAGCAGATGCTTGTCTAACCTAATCTTAACAATGCACCATAATTGTGCCCTCAAAACTCTCTAAGCAATCTGTTTCCATGAATATGTACCCCTTTGACACTAGAAAGATTAGGGGTTTTGGTTTTTTTAATGTTTTACTGTCTCATCCAAACTTGCCTTCTACACTGAAAGCCCATTTCTTTTTGTCCTATCCAGAGAGAACAAAAATTAATATTTGGAGGGACTTTTCTTTCTCTTTTCCAGAATAAAAAAAACCAACAATACCCTTTTATTCCTAATAAGATAAAAATAGGTACCGCGTTCTCATTCCTTCAGAATTTCATTTACCCTCCACAAGCACCCAAAGATTAATGATGACTTGTGGTTGATTCAGCCAGTTTTTACAATATCCTGGCACAGGGTTATGACCCAAATGATTTGTTAAACTACTTTAAGTGTTCTCCCATCTGTCTTTCAACGGGTCTAACCTGAGCTTTCATCCAGTTACTGCCTGTCTAAATAGCAGCTGGTCAAGCGATAATCTGAGAAATGGAACTAAGAAAGATTTAAATATTTCCATATTTTATTTTTCATCTGTCCACAACTTTCCCTCTTCACTGAGTGGAATAGGTTTTTCCCCTGTTGTTGTACTTATATAATATGTATGTGTGTGTGTGTGTATATATATAGTGTGTGTGTCTATATAAAAATATGTATATGTATATGTATATGTATATGATATTTGTAATATACTGCATAGTCTTGCTTTGTTTATCTTCATATCTCTTAATTTTTCTGGATTTTTTCTTTTGTTCCTATTCAATTTTTTACTATTCATACTCAGTAACTTAACCGCATCTCCATATCCTCTCTTCTTACACTTGGAATTTGTTTTTAGCTAACCTTTTTCTTATAGCACTTCATATTCTTTCTCTTCATTGAAATGATTAATATCTGAAGATTAATATAGCTTCTCAGAGAACTGCCAACAATTCTTAATTCCTTTTTCCATCTCAGACTTGTCTCCTGTGATTAGCAATACCACTGCAGCCATAAATCTGAAACCACATGCAGAAACCTAACACAACCTTTGCACATAGCAGGGAATGAATTTCAGAAGAGAGAAATGACTCACAGAACAAATATGAACTCCTTCTATATATATGAACTGGGGTACATGAATTTGACAGGTTTTGAAATGCATAATGATGGGTTAATGCTACTGCATTTAATCCCAGCAGTCAATGGTGAAGAAAGCATACTTTCTGCACTACGGTGCAGGAAGCTGCATGGAGAATTAGAAATCATTTAAAAGCTTAAGAGAGCCTTTCTGAAGGGCAAGAATCAGCCACTCTGAATAGCAAGAGCTAACTTAATAAAAGGTTCTGTTGTTTGGACATTATATTCACCAGATGTCAGAGTGACATGCTTTAAATAAGAAACTGTAATATTAAGGTACTTAACAGATAATAGACAGAAGTATATCCAACTTACATATTTCATATAAAAATTTGGGTGATACAATGGAGACAGAAAAAAGGCTCATTGAAGTCAGAGCAAAGCCTCAGATTTACCTCAGTGGTCTCTAGATTCACCTTTAATGTGTATGGAAAGATAATGTGAAGTGAAAAGTTTGACAGTAAACATAATCAGAACATGACTGAAGAGTTCTGCAGTCACACAGACTTGTTAACCAGGTAGAGGTACATGGCATTACTGCTCAGATATAGGGAAATAAATAAAGTCTATCTCATAAGTCAGGTCTGAGAAAAGAATAAATAGGTGGTGATGTAGAAAGATGTATGGACCTGTTTATCCTGTTAGTGTTGAGCCAAGCTATGACTATTGGAGAACATATCATTCCAGTGACTTTTATACTGCTGTATAACAGACTGATTAAATAGGCTTATAAAACATTTAAGAACATACAAAAACTACTACAGATTAACAAAAAGGGTTTGACAAAGCTTTGGGAAAGGGAAAAAAAGATCTGGAAACATATAGAGGACTCTACAGCAGACATCCAGGAAGTTATGCTTCTCAAGTCACTGACACCCTCAATACAGTAGACTTAAAGGTCTGTATATACTGGTGTCTTAAAAAGAAATTAAAATCTAGAAAGGCAAGCTGAAATTTGTCAAGAATCTTCATAAAAGCATATCCTAAAATTTGCAAACTGCATTTTAGGATATGAAT
>VWYO01021017.1:633583-651788 GCA_013400275.1 Rhadina sibilatrix | reverse complement strand
TTTTTTTTTTCCAAAAATTAAGTGGTAATATCTTTTCTACTTGAACATTAAAAAGGTGATATATAGAGCGCATCTTGTCTTCTGGACATCATCACAGCTCCAGACAGCAACAGATTTCAAATTGCATAGAATCTCAGAATTATTAAGGTTGGAAAAGATCTCAAAGATCACTAAGCCCAACCTTTGACCATATACCACCTTTTGCACTAAACCATAGTGCCGTATCGAGTCATTTCTTGAACACTTCTAGGGATGGTGACTCCACCACTTCCCTGGGCAGCCCATTCCAATACTTGACAAATTTTTCCTTTAATAATTTCTGCCTGATATCTAATCCTCCCACGGCACAGCTTGAGGCCATTTCATAGCAGGACATCTAATATCAGATACAGCAAATTAATCAACTACCCATCCGAAACGAGCAAGGAGTTTAGTGCCACTAGCAAATAACTTACTGCAAACCAAAAAGTAAATAATAACAAAAGACAACACTACTCTGAGAGAACAGAAAACACATTGCTCTTTCCAACAGTGGCTCAGCATTGCCCCATTACAGTAACTGCCAAAATGTATTATCCTGCTCTTGGAAGACAACATATTGCAAAGTGCTATAATGAACTGGACAACTGAGGCACATACAGATTTCCCTTCTGCAAAAAGTTACATAAATTGCTGTCCCTAGGGGAGCACTAGATTATTCTAAGCTTGAGGAGAGCACAATGCCAGGAAATGGTAAGAAACAGATAGGTATTTCTTGGCATCATTTTGATCCACAAATATGTCCTGAGGTACTCAGAAATAACTGGCTCAACATTAAAGATACTGAGAGAGAACTTGAGTTTTAGAGAAGTTCAAGACATAAAATACTTCAGTGGGAAACACCAAAAAAGTAAAGACAGCTAAAAATTTTTCCTTTTTTTAATGTCATAGAACTTTTTAGCTTCTTGGTGGAAATAAATAATTTTAAAGCTATTTCTCTGGCACTAGATGATTGCAGTGTGAGGCTTGCACCCAGCAGCTACAAGGATTTCCTATCCTGTGGCAGGATGAAGGCCAAGCTCCTTTTACTTGCATAAAGTCTGAACTTGGCATCTAACAACATTAACAGCAGTTTCTAAACATATATAAAACATCTACATTTCCAACCAGGCTTTGCTTTAAGCTGTGCTAGAGCTATTTCTGAAACAGAAATATTACCTTTTAGGTTACTTGCTGCCCTTAGAAGAGTCAGAGAGGGAAAAATGTGGCCCAACAGTGTTTGTGTAAGAGAAATGGAAGGACTGAAATGTTCTTTTTTCCTTTTTAAGAGCATTATCTATTATCCAGTCTGTCCACACAAGTCATGGTATACTTTTTAGACTACTTTTACTCTTCTTTTAGATCTATTTCTTTCAAAATAAACACATTTGAATTTAGATGTTTAAAATGCTTATGTTCAGTCCTCTGTCTGTAAGTTCCAGTGCCAATCCTACCAGATTCATGACCCCTGAGCTTGGGCATATATTACTGGAAGTATTACCAGTACAAAGAGTTATGGTACAGGATTTGGAAAGATGAGATATCCTAACAGTATGGTGGCACTTACACAGCCAGTTGTTTATGTACAAATTAGAAAAAGGTCACATCTCCTGTGGGGATGACTCAAGAGGAGCTCAAGGTACTCCCAGAGCCCAAAAAGCTGCAGGTTATCTCTTCCCAGCTGACATTTGGCAGCAGAGCACATGCACTTCCAGGCATTTGCATTGCAAAATGAACAACAGGCATATAAATCACCTAAAATCTCAGCTGTTCACCTGACAATGCAACAAAGAGTAGATGATTAACAGCACTTAGCTATGACTAAGGGAGAAGCGACACAAGATTTACACCATGTTTTACAGTCAGTAGTTCACTTTGGTTTTCATCTCTGTTTTGCTTTGCATTATACTTTCTTTGTTAATTGCCTCAGGAAATGGTTAGAGTCTATAGGTTGCCTGGAAATTGGGATGTTTTAAGAGAATGCACTGAAGCACATTGATCTGAATGATACAGAATCTATTCTCTCCCGATGGCGCACAGCAACTGACCTTACCTGATTGCACAAGTCAACCACCCTTGCATTAATAGTTTACAGCTGGTGGTTCCAGTTTCCATCTGTTTTATATATATCATAAATCTTTTAATTGAGAAGCAGCTAGCCAATATGCAGGACTCTGTAACATATTGAAACTCCTCTGTTATTTGAAATTGTGGTTAGCTCCTAGGGATAGGTTTTATTCTAGGCAGAAAAGTGCTTTCTGCTGGAATATGCTGTTAGAAAAAGCAGTGACATGTAGACTTCTTAATTATGGAGAAACACACCAAACAATACCTTTAGGCAAGTCATTAGGAATATATGAACATATGCACCTACCACTAATCTCTATTTAACACAGATTATCCCTCTAAATATAGTACTGATACAGGACACTATCTGCACCTATATCTATCTTTTAGAATTTACATTATATCACAATCAGTTGCTTCACAGAGTATATAAAAGATTTTAATTAAAAATTATAAAATCATAGAATGGTTTGGGTTGGAAGGAAGCTTGAAGATCATCTAGTTTCAACCCAAGTCTCAGGTGTGCCAGCCACTAGACCATATTGCTCAGAGCCAAATCCAACCTGGCCTTCAACACTTCCAGGGATGGGGCATCCACAGCTTCTCTGGGCGACTTATTCCAGTCTTCACCACCCTCACAGTAAAGAATTTTTTCCTAACAGCAAATCCAACTCTGCCCTGTTTCAGTTTAAAGCCATTGCCTTTTGCCCTATCACTACAGGCCAGTTTAAAAAGCCCCCTTTAGGTGCTGGAAAGCTGCTATAAGATCTCCCCAGAGCCTTCTCTTCTCCAGACAGAGGAAACCTAACTTGTTCAGCCTGTCTCCATCAGAGAGGTTCTCTAACCCTTTAATCATCCTTATGGTTCTCTGGACTCATTCCAGCAGGTCCACACCCTTCTTATGCTTGGAACCCCAGAGCTGGCTGCAGCAGTTCAGGTGGGGTCTCACCAGAGCAGGGTAGAGGAGCAGTCACCCCTTCACCCTGCTGGCCACTCTGCTTTTGAAGCTGCCCAGGGTACAATTTGCTTTCTGGGCTGCAAGTGCACAATATTGAGACATGTCCAGCTTCTTGTTAACCAATACCCTCAATCAATCCTCCACAATCAATTTCTCCACAGAGCTGCTCTTAATCCATTCACCACCCAACCTGTACTTGTCCTTGGGATTGCCCCAGCCCAGACACAAGACCTTGCACTAGACCTTGCTGGACTCCATGAGGTTTGCACAGAGTCATGTCTCAAACCTGACAAGGTCCCTCTGGATATCCTCCCTTCCCTCCAGCCCATCAACCACACCACACAGGCTGGTGCAGCTGGCAAACTTGCTGAGGGTCCACTTAATTCCATTGTTCATGTTGCCAATGCAGTTACATTATGTTTTTCCTTTGTTCCTTGGCCTCTTGGGTCTCAGATCCCCCCACAGCTCAGTGCTTGACAAAACACCCCTATGCATTCTCTGCAATCAGACATGAGACACAAACTCAGAATTGTCCTTTAGCATTGCAGTCTGAGACAGAGATTTAATGATCTGCTGGGGTTTCATCTGTCATATCCATTATTTCTGTGCCACTATATCTAGAAAGCATTTTCAGATGATCCAATAAACTAAGCCGCAAAAATTCTGTTAATTATTTTATGCAACTACTGTCCACAGAAAAAGGCAATTTTTGTCCTTGCCATTTCAATCACTTGAAATAGATCTGGAAAATTTGAGATTTTAGCTTCTCATTTAGTTTCTGAAGCATCAAAGTATCGCCCACCACTATGTGCAACTTACCTGAACACAAATGAGAGGAAATTTCAAGTGAACCTTATCTTTATCAGTGTTACCAGAGAGTGCAGTAGTTCAGTACCCATATGGACAAGAACAGCCAGAACAGAGGCTACCACTGCTTTTCAACAAGGTAAAGTCCACGTAGTTCAATCATTTAAAAAAAATTCTACTCAAATTGTAGTGGCAACTTGTAACCAATTGGTAGTTAATAGAGATCAATATAAATTTATCTACCTCAGTTCTCCATAAATGAAAATTGATGAGAGAACAGTCATTATTAAAGCAGATGTTATGCTGAAGAAAAATGGATTAGGATTGCAGTTTTCGAAGGGCTTTCTCTTTACTTCAGAAAACTTGTGCCTGCAAATGTCCATGAGGCTGTGATGTTTTGCACACGAGTTTAAGAAGTTTAAATTGGGATTGACAGGGCAGGGGAAATTGAGCCATGAACTGTTTTCCTCTTCATAAGAAGCAGTTATGAGAATTTCAGCATATCCTGCTAGATATACAGCTCTCAATACCCAGACAAAACTGTGCCATGTGCCTTGGCAGGAGGATAAGTGGTGCCTGCAGTCCTGCTGGGGCAGGGCAACCCCAAATCCCAGCCTGATGGATAAGAGATGCATAGAATCTTCTCCCATCTTCCCTCCTCTCCCATTTTCCATATTTACTTATAAAAGCTTCAATTTGCTAGGAGATTGGCCTGCAGTTTCTCCATAAATTGCTCTCCCCTCTCTGCAGCTTGTCCAGAATGGATTAGAACAGAACCAGGGAGGAACAGCTTTCCTGGGCTGCAGCTGGCAGCTGAGCAAAACCACAACTGCTCAACTGGATTCATGAGCCTTGCATCCCTGGGTGGAAAACGATCATTGCCAGAATAATCTGAGGGTCTGAGAAACCAGAGTTTTCCCCAGGCACATGAGTCTACTACAAGAAAATCAGTTTTCTAATAGCAATCTTTTCCATAACTCTCAAAAATAAATTTCTCAGTCAAAAACACAAGAATTTTGCTCTTCTCATAGATATTTTGAGAGCTTCCAGGTAAGCCTAGAAAAGTTTAAAAATTCCCATTTTTCAGTTCCAATACCTGTGACTTGATATGATTTTGTATGTGAGCTTAAACAATGTTTTTTATTTTTTAAGGGATTTTAAAGATGCCTGAATGTGCACTCTCCTGGCTAACAAAACCCATGTTTGTTGCTATTTTGCATACCTGATTTCTGATACTGCCGCACAAACCAGTTGCTTGCTTTGGGAATTAGACACTAACAAAATTTTCTAATAAGTCTGTGCTGTTCAAAAATCCAAAATAAACCAAAACTCCAGAAACTTACACAGATTTATTTTCACTTCTTACTAAACTTGACAAATAATTCCTTTTCTGTAGTGAACCCTGCATACCACCAGATTTTGAAGATCAAAGGTGTTCTTTATGGTGATAGTGCTGCTTGACTGTTTCCTTCCCTGTAAGACTGACTCTAGAGCAATGGAGGCTCTTCTTTACTCACTGGAATAATGGCATTATATTGGCTGGGATGACATTAAACCTTATCAAGAAAAAAGTTTAAATGTATAGAAAGAAATACTCACTATCCTTGCTTTCACACCTCTTATCCTGAAACTATGGACCTATGACCATGAGAAAATGTGCTGCTCCATATTCCTCTTTCTTACGGATGTAATTCACAACATAGTTAAAAGACATCTAAAACTGACCATAACTGCTACAACAAATTGCAGAGGAAATGGTCTCACATTAAGAAGTGTTCTTCATCTGCCTGAAAGTTTTATTCACTTCAGGGTGGTGTCCCCCTATGTCTCTAACAAAATCTTATTTAGAAAACAACTCAGCTTCACAAACCAATTCTGCATGAGCAGCATCAAAGGGTTTGTCATGTCTTTGTGATTTACATGAGATTTTTCATTTCACAAATGGGAAGATGGGTATTTCTGACTCCAGCTAACCCAGAGCTCCCTCTGAGTTGATCCAGAATCATACACACCCTCCATCACTGAAGTTTCCACAGGCTACATCCACACATGTAAGTGGGGACTCAACTTGGCACCGCAATCCAGATTTTATTTAAGGATTCTTTTGTGTGGTGAAAGTCAGAAAAAAATCCTCTTCAGTCTTCTCCAGGTGTAACTCCAGGGCAAGAGAAAGAAAAAATATGCAGGGGAAAAAATAGGTAATTCATCTGCAATAGGCAAAACTAAATCCAAATCTGTATACACACAGGAAATGAAACTGCTCTGTAAGAATTTACCGCTTTTTTATATATTAGCTCTCCAGAGATAAACTGCCCTTTCAGACATGAATTCTGGGTATCATGGTTAACAATGAGAGAATGAAATTCCAATTACTCGCCTTGGGCACTGTAAGAAAAACTCAGAAAATAAACACACCATTTCTGCTGTACCTAGCAGCCCTACTTATACACAAGGGGCAGAGAGAATTTGTGATAGAGGGGTTCCCCTTCAAGGTCATGTCACCATAATGTTTTGCATTTTTGTTTTTCTTTATCTTGAGGCTGTTCCACTTCCAGTCACTGCAGAACAGGGCATGTTGCTACTTAAAAACGAGTAACCTAATACAGCTTTATTACCATGCTCTGGGAACCTGGGAAACAGATAAACAATGACTCAAGGAAAAAAAAAAAAAAAGCTTTTATCTACTTAATGAGCATATGAACAGAGGCCAATGGGAGTCTCTGATGGAAAGCAACTGGCTCTGAACTTTGGTCCAATGCAATGGTCACAAGAGACTTTCATAGGGACTGCAGCATGTTGAAAAACAAATTAAAAGGAGGACATTACATGGAAGAGAAGCATACAGGAGATATATTTGCCTGCTTGATAGAAATGAAATAATGCAGGAAAAAAAGGACTTCAGTTCCTCAAGATGTAAAGAGACTGCATCATAAAAACTTCGAGTGAAAATGTTAAACTGTAAAAAGACTTATCAGGAAAGAATGTTTACGGTTAACTAGGCCAGATGTTACTTTATGTTTTTAGCCAACCTTCATCTTATGTCACATATTAACACACTCACCTGGGAAGAGTATGTGTTTGTCTACTTACAGTCATTTCATGGATCAGCTGCAGGACATTTCCCACTGCCAAAAGGGTGCCCAGAGGCCCCCTCTGGCTGGAGAGCCACTGGTGCCTGGGTCACTCAACCCAACATCACTGGTGACACTGTGGGGAAAAGACCATCCCCTCCTTCCATTACTCCTCCTCCATCCAGGCAGCACAGCCACTCACAGAACTGTGCTAGGAAATGGATTATAGAAATAATCTGGACTGAATTAACCCTCTCAGATGAGGTAGGAGAGGCAATGATGTCATGAAATTTCCAATTGCCTGTTGAAAACCTTTGTTTCCTTTTTTTCCCCACAGTAGAGCTGTAACGAATGCGTAAGCAGACTACAGTTTGAAAACTGACTTTGTGGACATTATGCTTTTTATGCAGCTTTGCACATACCTGCTAGGAGTTCCACTGTGGCTATTCTGAACTGAGTCCATACCAGAAAGGACTATAAAGGAGTGTCTGAAGGAACAAGCCATGAAGAACAAGCTAGAGAAATACGTGAATTTTTTTCACCTTTAAATACCAAAGACACAACTGCATTGCATTATCTTCCAGTTAGCAACACTTGCTGAGTAATTATATTTTACTGTACCTCTGTAATTATATTGTACTGTACCTATTCTTTTAATATAACTTTTCTAGAGAAATGAGGAGAATGTGTGATTGTAGGCAACTGACCTCATCTGCTCCAGTATATTCCATAAAGTAGCATAATTTATAATCACTGTTTACTAATCACTAACTAGATTAGTTTCTGGACAGTAAGAGCAGAACTCATCCATTTTTACTCTCCATGGCAGAGGATGAAGCAAAGAGGAGTGGCAAGAGCAGCACCTCTGAATGACCCACTCCCATCTGCATTGCACGAGGGAAGCTCCAGTGGTGCCTTGCAGAGTCTGCAGTCCAACACCAGAGCCCTTCCAAAATATTTCTGGCATTTAACCTGTAAACACAAAACGTTTTTGAACAGTAGAGGGCAGGAAAAGGGGCAGGGAGGAGATTTCTGCTTGGCATGAGAAGAAGTTTCCCCAGGGGCCACCAAGCCAGACCATCAGAAGAGGAACACTCCAGAACTGACAGAAATAATTTACAGCTCTCATTCGCTTCTTGCCTTCTCTCATAAATAAGATAACAGGCACAGCAGTGCTGGGACACTCCCAGCCTACTTGGAAACTGCTGGCATTTCATAGCTAAAGACAGGAATCACATGATGAAATGGGTCATTAAATAAAGCAGATGCTTTTATTGTAGCACATTAACTTCTGTATTATTCCTGGAAAAAATGCTTATGCTTGGGCTGAGTACATGCTCCATTCCTCCAAAGTCAGCTACTGAGCTTAAATCATTTGTCAAGCATTAAGGGAGTCAGATACACAGTTATTAGAGGTCACTGACTGCCTCATACCTTCATTTGCTATAATTTTCTTCTTTTTAAGCACCCAACACACTTTTTTACAGTAACCTGCACTTGGTACCTGGCTCCTTTCTTTGTAATGTCATATAGCACCTACAGCATCTGTAGCTGCTCGCAGGGTAATCTGGAAGGTGACCCTCAAGGAACAGTGGTCCTGGTCAAGGAACAGCTTAGGTTTGGGGACTTTGGGTTTTAAAGTAAGCATACTGTGCTTGTATCTGTCATCCCAGCTGATTTTTCCAACACACAGAAAAACACCCTGTGGGATTCACAGTGCTGGTGGTGCAGAGGCAGGGTCTGAGTACTGGGACCGGTACTTTTATTTTCCAGAAAAGACACAGATAACATCTTAAGGAGGACAAGAGATTGCAACACAGAAAATATAAAGGGAGATAAAGGCATGCTCACATGTTTACACAACATGCTCAGTGGTAAAATCAGATCCTTTTAGCTTCTAATCAGATGGATGCTTGGAGCTTACCTCTTTGTTCTGCTTGAGGAGACTCTGCTAATGATCGGGTGAATGTTCTTCCACTTAATATGTGCTTTCTGTTTCTGGAAATACAACCTTTAGCGTTTCAACTGCTCATATCAAAAGTCATTATGATGTCAGATCAGCATTGTTCAGCATTGTTTCATTGGAAGAGTTGTTTTTCCCCAGCACTAAAATAAATTTTTCATACGAAAGGGAAAAAAATAATGCAACAAAGCTAGAAAGAAATTCCACAGAATGACTGTGCAGTATGATTCTTCAGACTAACCTTATTAAAAGAATTTTGTATTCAGATGTCCACCCTCTTATTTTTCAAGTTTTTAGAATGTGCCTCTAGATTTTGGCATGGGTCAGACATCCATTGCATCATAGGAGCAAGTCACAGACGTGCCATAGTCCAAGGAAGAGACTCAAATATAAAGGTGCAGCAGCTCCACGCACTACAGCAGTGCCCTGTAGCCTAAGGGACCCTCCTCAGGTGTCGTCAGGGCCACATGCACATCTTCTCCCTTGGCATAGACACTACATGGCCAGGTGAGAACATAACTCTCCCCATCAGCCTCTTTGCACCAGAGAGGTGTGGGTAGTGAGGGAAAGATTTCCTTGTGAAAGGGAAGAGGATCAATACACAAAAATAACCACAGAAGCCAAAAGTCTGGCTTCTTTTAAGCATCAGTAAGCCAGGAACAGATTTCCCTTCTCACTACAGTAATTTGGTTTTCACTCTGCCTGCCAGACCCATTTCCTCACTGCACCATTGCCTCTCACAGCTGCCCAGGCAGAGGGCAGGGCGGGATGCCTTGTGCCACCCGTGTCACAACACATATCAGAATTCTCCACCAGCTGCTGTGTCTTCTCTTGCAACAACCCCAGAATAAAACACACTGTTTAAGGTTGTCCAAGCCAACAAGTGTGGAGCTGCCGAGCTGCCTCCCAGCGACACAGGCAATCCAGTCCTACAGGATAGAGGAGCAGCTGGGGATAGGGCAGAATGGAAAGCACCTGGCCAGCCCAGGAGCAGCCTTGGAGAGCTTCATGTGGTCTCAGCACAGGGACTGAACTGTTCCCCTTCCCTCTGCCCCATCCGGTCAGCTGCTAGCTCAGGATTTAGGGAGGTTTAGGCAAGGGGATCTTCAAGATAGAGAGAAGAAATCCAAAAGAGGCTCCTTACCTCGGGCATATTCCAAGGTTTATTCCAAGAAGGGATCCCAGGGGTCAAAGAGGAAGCACATGGAGGGATGGGGCTTTTTATCTCTTTTGGGATGGGGGGTGGGGTTACCTGGCTCAAGGCCATAGGTCAGAGTCAAGGGGCAGGTGGGGTCAGACCAAAGGTACAGTCTCAGAAGGGGTTTCAAGGGGGAGACCAAACACTAGGGGGATACAACAAGGGACAAAGGATAAGGGAGTTGTAGGAAAAGAAAGGGGTTCCAGGGCCACCCCTCCCACAGCCCACAGCTGCTGCATTGACAGCAGCTCTCCAGGCTCTGCCAGGGACAGAGTTTGGAAACAAGGTCATTCTCATATCCCTGATTTGCTAGGGACACACCTCCTTTACCTGTGCATTAAGCTACACTTCCTGGCCTTTTCTGGCCCCTTTTATTTTGTCTCCAGTAAGTTAATAAAACACACACAGGGGGGTACAGGAGGTGCTGAGCAGCATTAGGTAGACAAGCCTGCTTCTCCTGTGTCACTCCTCAGCTGAGGTGGAAGTAACTAAAAATTGTGGGTTGGTACTTTTTAAACCCTTCTAACAGAGGGACAGAGCTCCTGCGCTCATACCCTTCCACAGAAAAAAAAAAAAAAAAAAAAAAAAAAAAAAAAAAAGTGTACCTTAATCCTCACAGTTAAATGCCTATTTCTCCCCAATATCATAAACTTTAGTGACTAACCAGAACCTTAAGATTACTCCAACTAGGAGACATAGTAACTGCTACTTTGGACTGTTGAAATGTAAATTAAAGTCTCTTAGCGCAGTGCTCTAGCAATTTAATTTCAGGCTGTGCAGAGCTGTGGAGGAATGCCAGGGAAAATTTTCCCTCTCCTTGCAGAAAAAAGTAGATTAAAATATGGAAGCTAGTTTGCAGTCTATTGTGCTGTCATTCACCACATGCTACCTATGCCAAATAAAGGGCTGGGAATCAGACAGTAAGTCAGTAAGAATAGTAAGTCTCAGAAACATCAATGAACTTTATACACAGTCTTCACACTTCGTACTGGGTACCAAAAACACTTGACTGCATGAGTCTTCAGAGATGGAGTTGAAGAGAATCCGTGCTTTATCCCTGTGGGACACCAACCTAGAGTAAAACAGATAATGCTAACTGCTGAAAGGTTATGTGGGCAGAAAGAGATAATATTTTGTCAAGAGTTGCTGAAATTGTCTGATCCAGGGGCTTGGATTCACTTTAAGTCTCTCTTCATTGCTTTTTGGGTCGCAAAGGCCAAAAAAAGGCACTCAGGGAGAAGGCTCCAGAATCAGCAGTGCAACCTATTGTTTTACATAGGGCAAAGGATGCACCCATGCGAGGCGAGACTCAGTCCTTACCTATAACAAGGAGCTGGCAGTCCTTCTGCAGCAGAGTGTATGTGGTTCCTGAAAACAGCAGGGTTCAGCCCGTGCCCTGCAGCATGCTGGCCAGTTGGCTTCTCCTGTGACAGTTGGGAGAAATTTTGGAGAATCTTGAAAGCAAGATCATTAGATGAGCATTTCACCACTGCCACCTTCAACAGCAAAAATAAGTCTGTAAACACAATAAGTTTGTCTTACTGTGGTGCAAATTGAATATGCTAGAAGTACAGGGCAAAACAAGTAATCTGATTTATCACAACAGACACCAGTCCCCATTTATAAAAACCTGAATTTGTGCTGTACAGTTGTTCTACAAAAAGCCTCAGTAAGTCATTCGCTATCCAATAGTTACATTGAGTTATCACACCAGCAGCCATTACTCACAGTGACAGCCTCAGCACAACAAGCCCCTGTAGAGAGCACGAGTTCCTGCCTGCATGAAGCAGAGGAAGCCCATGGATACCTGCCTGGATGTGTCCAGTGCCCGCACGCAGCCACCAGCCTGCTCTACACAGGGGGCAAATCCCCCACAAGTGCATCTCACCAACAGCAGCTACTCTCTGCATAAGAAAACTGACATTTGGCTGCTTCTCTTTAGGCAAGCCTGGGTTTTGTTTATTGGGGGAGGGGGGTGTTTCTTTGTTTTTGTTGAGTGAGTGAGAAGTAAAAATAACTCCTATTTAACAGTCACCAGGCACATCGGGCAACATATGGAGAACAGGAGGTAGGGAGTAGCCTTTCAAAAATGATGGGAGCAAGCTTGGCTTTGATGTTCTCCATTAGACCTGATCTGCCTGGAACACTGGGGCACAAAGATAACCAAAGGCCTGGCTATGAAGCCTTCTTCCGTGAAGAAAGGGGCTGTGCCCAGTTCTGGTGCAGATTAGATAAATCTTGGGGGCTATTCTAATCCAAATGTATAATCTTATTTAATTTACTCCACAGATCTTCCTATATTTTCAAACACCTTGGAAGGTTTCTAAAGCTGCTACCTGAGGGAGATCAGAATTTCTTCCATGGCTCTGTCTCTTGATTAGGAGATATTTCCTGGCTGCAAGCAGACATCACTGCATTTGAGCTGATCCTAAACCTATTTTTGTTAAAACCTATGACCAAGCCTTACAGTGAAAAGAGAAGATTCATTCTCTAACCAAGAATAGTAAAGAACAAACAAAATTCACACCAGTTATTTTCCTACTGTTAAAGTTGCTTCATTGTAATTTTATAATTATTTCTTCCTTCTAAAAAAGCAATGGAATCTAGTGTCTGAAAACAGAATATTCATATTCTGACTTTTTTTACTCCAGTTTTAGGCTCTTATATCTTCACTGCATATTAGGTAGAAGAAAATCCCAATAAGTAGCTAGTGAGATTGATTTCTGGAAATGTTATTTAATCTCTGGGGGTTTTGCAGCTCTTAATACAACACAGCCAGTAGGGAACAGTCACATTCTTTGCTCATTCATCTGATTCAGGAGAAAAAGTCAGTTCCTAGTGCCACTATTTAGCTGGGGATTAGATGAATTACTAGGGTCTGAGTCATCAGGGCCAATCAGTCTCGGCACACTCTTCAGGCAGGGAGCTGCTTGGCACAGTCCTGCACCCCTGCACCCAGGTCCTGCAGTGCCACCACCCCAGAGCAGCGTCCAGCCATGGCCAGCCACCACCACTGGTTGCTGCTCTGGTCCCATGGTGAGTTCTGCTCCCAAAGAGACAGGAGGAAAGAAGGGGCTGAGAAAGTCCTCCTCGCCACAGGCACCAAGGAAACACTGCCACTGACAATAAGGAGGGAAATTTTATCTACCTGGACTCATTTGTTTGAAGCATTGTTTAAAAGGAGCACGAAGCAGATGGGGACAGAATAAATGTGCACCAAGAAATGAAGTGGGATCACAAGTAAGATGACAACACTGAACTGTGCTCTTCAGGGAGCAGAACTGCCTTCTCTCCTAACAGTATGTCTCTTTAATGATAATACAGTGGAAACAGTTCAAAATCACATTAATATAAACAAGTTCTCACCTTCAGTTTAAATAACAAAGCTCTCTAGTAATGTGAAATCTCCTTCCCTGAATGTGTATACCTCATTTGCAACTACATTATTTTGGGGACCTAAACTATAAATGACCCCACCTGATGCTGCAGTACTTTTACCCCCAGAGGGGTGGGAGGGTGAGAAGCAGGTTCTCTTCTGTACCACTGCCAAACCACAGCACAGCAACTTCAGCACTTGATCAGGCAAAACCTCTTTTAAAAGGCAATAGTTATTTACACAGACAGTGAAGAGCCGAGAGATTAGAGCTCTGTTGTGTGGCACAGCCACAAGAAATAACACTGTGTCTCTTTGCCCAAAGATGAAGAACAGCACTTACAGAAACCACAGCAAAACTAGTCAAGTCATCCTCTATCCATCACATCTGCAGCTACCTTTGCAAGGCAGGCTAGATGATGATAAATATGGCGTGAGGGCATTAAAGTGTCTTTTTCCTGAACCACAAATAAAGCTGCTTGCAGGATCTGCCTTCCCAGAAATAAATGTCAAGGAGAAATCCAGGGAAAAAAAATAGAGAGCTGGTTGACTGAGTGATGCCCACATCACACAACAGACATGATCCTACAGAATGGGGCATGCAGTTCCAATCTGGCACTGTTTACAAACACAATGCAACTGGCATCATTTCAATATTGTTGTAACAGGTGAGAACACATACAGCCTGGGGAGGAAATAGCATTTTTATTGACAGACAGATTGTGGTATTACATTACATTGAACATCCCAATAAAAACAGAGTGAGTCTTGCCTAAAATATGGCACTGCACTGTGCAAAGATTAGCAGTGCAGTGGTCATTTTATCAAGGTTCAGGTTGTCCTGCAAAGGTTTGCTGGAACAGCTGTATTAGTTATGAATGTTAAATAAATAAGTAAATAGAAATCGTATCTCAAAGCTTAGCTCTGCTAACCCCAAGAGCAGGTACAGAAAGGATTTTTCCAGATTAGTTGGGCAGTTTGAGGAAGCAGTGTAACAAAAGCAGAATCTCTAAGTGTATCTCTGCTGCAGGGCTCAGCAGGCACACAGTGCCAGCACAGCTGCTGCCTCCATCATCAGCCAGCCCCAGCACAAGCTGCATGCATGTCTGTATGTGTGTCTGCAGGTACAGATCCTGACTCTCAAGGCTGGTTCCAGCTGTGGCCTTCAACTCTTCCTGGAGCACACACAGTCCCCAGCAGTTGCTGGCAGTGCCATTGCCCCACTGCCACTTCCCTTCAGGCTGCACTTCTGGCCTGCCTAAAACCAGATCAGGGAAGTACAAAGCCCATAAAGAATTCTTAGGCACATATTTGACACCTAAGATTTTTCAGAGATCTGGATTATATCTCTGATAATTATACATCTAGTTTTTCTCACTCTGACAACTTCATGACTGACATTTCTTTGCCTGTGCAAAGAGGCAGAGAGATATCTGCACTGATCTTCCACCCCTACAGCAGCCAATGCTCAAGTATTCACAGAGTATCATTACTCATCAAATACCATCGAGAGTAAATGTTCTGTGTTGCTACAATCAAGGGTTGAAGAAGGCTTATGAGAGATTTTACCACATAAAGACCTTCAAGGCATCGTATAGACTGGCCAAAAAAGTCTGGATGGAATTACTTTCTTGTCTTGCAAAAAATTTTAAAGGTCTCAGGCTTGGGTTTTTATTCATGCACCAGGATGAAAAGTGATTTAGAAAAGAACTAGAGATCATATATTTCTCAGAAATTACTACTATACAAGTCAGAATATGTATCCCAAATTAGAAAGATGTAAATTAAATCCCACTTTTGCTTCTTTCAGAACAGGAACTTCCTTCAAAAACCATACCCTCTGAGAAGGACATTTCACAAATAAGTTTAAAAAATAAATTTGGAAGTTCCTTATATTTCTGGCAAAAAAAAAAAAATTGCTCTAGACTAACAGACAAGAAGAAATATGATAGCAACTCACATTTGGCTTAGAAACATCTATATTTAAACTAAACTTTCTATGAAAGAAGACTCAGTCCTGAGGGCAGACAGAGCTGACCATTTCATCACCTGCCTGTGCTGATGTATTTGTGAAGGTGTATGGCCTAAAACCTGCTCATTCCTGTCCCTCAAACAGCAGCACAAGAATGGAGCTCTTAAAAACCTCGACTTCCCCTCCCACACCACTTGTGCCTTCCCTGAACCCAAAATCTCGCTGTTCCTCCCCTGAATGACAATGCTGATGTCAGCTTCTACTGCTGACCAGCTCAGAGCCAGCCCTGACTCCTAACTGGCCAGGCAGCCCTTGAGTCTGCCAGGAATTTTGCTGAAACACCAATGAATGAAAAACTGGAGATATTTCTCCTGCTTGTTATGTCAGCAGCACATATGTGGGCCTTGCATATGCTAAGAAGCAATAAGGAAACCTCATCAAAGTATTCACACATCTCTCACTCCACCTCTTTAGACACTGCAAGCTACTGGTACAGCAAAAGTTTTACAGTCTCTCCTGGGTTCATAAACCTGAGGGCCTATATAACTCTCAGTACCCCCTAAACTCTACCCCACATTTAGACAGACCCAGCATGGCATTTCTTTCATGAAAAGTAAGACTCCTTGGATGAAGCACAGTTGGAATGTACTCTGGGGAAGTAAATATTTCACCACTAATTATGACACTGCTCAGGAACAAGGACAGGGAATGTCAATGTTTAGATAACTAAAAACCATATTTGCTTACACATGAACACCCTTGTTCAGTTATAGCCAGTAATTTCTCCTGAGCTTGGGGCTTCGATAGGAAATGGACGACTGGAGAGTGGGATCAGTAAATAAATCACTGCCTGGGAAGCTGCTCTCTTAAGCAGAATACACTGATATTTCTTACAGGAGAGAGAAATGCTTTCTTGGCTTTGCCTTTGACACAGGTAAGCCTGGTGGAAGCAAACAGCAGAAGGAAAACCCTGCCTCAGGTGTCACACTGTGCCGTGCAGCTCACACTCCATCCATGGTCATTATGATCAACATCCATGCTCTTAGTTTTCAGAAGCCTGCACTTTCTTAAAGAAACAGTCTGTTTTCATTAATAAAATCCCTGCAGTGTGTTGAACAGATGGAAAGCATGAAATTGTGCGTGGAAAAGTAGGCGGGGAGGATTATCAAAAGCATTTTTCAGTTTTTCGTTTCTTCCATAGTCTGAAGAAAAGCTAACCCATATTATCTCTGCAGTTGCTTCAGCCAGTTCTTGTTCTTAAAATTCAGGGAAATAATAATTTTCAAAAGATCATTTAAAGGCCACCCAGGATTCCAAGCCTTTTTTAAATCATGAGAGAGAAAAATCAGTAGATCACAAGAGATAAAGCTAGAAGGAGCCAAAACTCATTGAAGTTTTAAGATATCTCCAGTAGATCCAGAAGGATTTGGTCCAGTGCTTGCCTTGTAGTCTAACCTTCCTAAAGGCTGCTGGCAATGACAGAGTTCTCTTTTTTTCATAGTGAGAGTAACATGAATTCATAAATGCTGCCTCATTTGAAAGCTGGGTGCTTAGTCCCTGGCTCTAATAATACTCTGCAGACTTATGACTGATTAATTGACAGGCATTTGGGTTACCTAGGGATGAATACCAACAACAAAGTGAAATGTCAGCAAGTGAATGAAATATATTGCAAGGCTTGTGTGGATTATGAGAAGCTGTATTATCAAACAAGAGAATGAAGTCAAGGGATAAGCAAGTGTAGAATCAGAGCATGCAGCAGGATAGTGATAATTAAGTCCAGGGAGATAATTTTATAAACATAGATTTAACAGCTTTACTCAGATGCTCATCTCTTTTTGTGTAACCAGTAGGTTTATTCAAAGATCATGTTGGTAACCAACTCGAGTAGAAGTGGCAACGTGAGGAGAAAAGGGGTTGCACAGTGGAATGATTAGGTTGAAGAAAAGCAGAATTGCAGTCTCCCTGCTGCCTGCTAATGATTTAACAACCTCAAATGTGATCCATAGAGGGCTGCAGAAGAAGCTGTCTTTTGAAATTCAAGAAGTTTCACATCTGTTATGCTCATTTCCAGACATAATTGTGACCAAATTTATATATTAAAAAAACATTTTGTCTGTCACTTTGGGCTCAAGTTGCAATCCTTTTCAGTAAATATATAAATACATATATATCAGCAAGTAAGCTATAATGTCCCTTAGGTTAGAATTGTGACCTCAATGTCACCCAGAAAGCAAGCTGTGTTAATTGCCCAGCTGCAGTGCCATGAAAATAAACACACCTATTTATAAGAATTGCCTGTTCTTACACACCTGTTACTGGGTATCCCATAAGCACCAACTTACTTTTATAGTGAGTCTGGCCAGAAAAGAAAATAAAACAACATGAAATGTTATATATTTCACCACAGAGTTCTGCCTACTGTCAGCATGAGCTGGAACAACTGTGCACAGCTTTAGAAGAGGACAGAGCAAAGCACAGTGATGAGATTAATTGCTGTGAATATCCAGTGGTAAAGCACCATTCCTTGAGGTGCCTGCTTTTCCCCAGGCAGTTCCCCAGGCATAATACTGTGCACTCAATGCTCCACACTGCATGTAGACATGAAATGATGGGCTTCCAGTCTGCAGCATCCAAACCATAAGGGGTCCATGGAGTGATTTTAAGATGTCCAAGAAAGGGGATTACAGAAGCAAGCTCCTATACTCTCTGTATAGGTTGGAAAGGGGTGTGTTTTTGTTTTTTTTTTTTTTGTTTGGTTGGTTGGTTGGGTTTTTT
>VWYO01021017.1:618223-633542 GCA_013400275.1 Rhadina sibilatrix | reverse complement strand
TTTTTTTTTTTGTTGGTTTTTTTTTTTTTGGCCTACAATAGTTAGAAATTGAAATTCTCTGAGGAAAGCCTTTAAACAGGCTAATGGGAGTGACAAGCACAATCACAAGGCATGACCTGTGGTTTCATAAGACCAGCACAAGTGACTGTGACATCAGAGGATCCCTCAACCTTTCTGCTGCAAACACCAAGCCAGAACCTGAGAAGTCTTTGTAACAGACATCTCGTTAAAAGGTGTGCCTAAAACTTGCAATTTCAGCAGATGAGAATTCCCTACATCCAAAACTTTTCAATAATAATAATAATAATAATAATAATAATAATAGTAAAAAACAGAGGCATGCACAGTTTGCAAGAAGAACTTCAGTTTTTGGCTTTCATAAGCTTAGAATCAACTGGAAAATTGGATACTACTTCAGTGTAGTGAGAGATTACAAGCAGAATTATCATAAATTACAATGAGAATAGATGTGTATTCATTTTAAAAATTGTAAAGTCTGATTTCACATTTAAACTATTGTTTCATTATAAGGGCTTTTAAATACCTATAATTACAAGTTAGTTACTATTGTTCAGACCATTTTATATGAATACATAAGGCAAATGCTCAGAAATAAATCCCAGGCACTGATTATTTCTAATAGTGCAGTGCTTCTTCTATGATAATTACTGGGGTACAATGCCTATTAACCTATTCAGCATTCCTAGAGGAATTTAAGTCAAAAGCAATCTGATTAACTTTAAGGTACAGGCTTCCCATCTCTGCTTTCTCTCTGCTCCTTCTCTGCTCAAATAAATATAAATGTGTGTTAGCTATGCAGAGAATCAATGAAATTACATTAAATTTGCAATTCAGCCAAGTGTCTGCAAATTCAACAAATTATTTATATTTTGAGTCTTGTTGATGCTGCAGTTATTGTAAAGCTCAACAGTCCATCTCTTTATTGTAACCAATATCTGAGGCTTTTACATGTCCATTTCATTAAATTTGAAACATTTTGTGGCCTAGTTAAGTGGCATAGGCAGTTTTCTAATTATTTACCAGAAATTGTGAAAAACAGTTTGGTCTCCTGAAATACATTTTATAAAGTAGCATATTTTCAATAGCTGCCAATAGGTTAGTACACATGCTTTAAAAATATTTGGATGTTTAGAAGATCATTACTGACTGAGTTTCCTTCAGGACTTCCCTAAAAAGCTTTTGGTGGTGGCTGGAGAGCAGCAGGTGCTTTCAGACTCCACGCTGCAGGCCCTGCTCCAGGACACTGTGAAAATACCCCCAAGAAAACATCGTGCTCCCTATTCCAACAGTGAGAAAGCAATTAGCTTGATGTTAGCAAATTCTGACAGGGAGAAGGAAAGCCTGCCCAAAGACACTGGGCAATGATTTTGAATCTGTAATATGACAAACATTGGTGCAAATACTTCAAAATTGATTTGAATCCACAAGGAAGAGTTCATTGCAAAGACCTGCCATCCATGGTTGCTAAACACCCCACGACATTTATCAGGGGAGTGCAGGTAACAATCTCACTTTTCCTTGGCAGACATCCTGCCTCCGTGAACTCAGCTTTAAAAATGTCAAATGGATTGTACATTACCCATTTCTGGTTTAAAGGTGCCCATTATTAGCAAAAATGACATTTTGGTAGGGAGAGAAACTATTTCAATGTAATCTACAAAATGATTTGCAGGGATTTCAGCAAAGCAATTAGGGGAATTTCTGGACTATAAACACTGTAGTGTGTAATGTGAGATTTCATCTTGACTGATAGACCTGTTGGGATTTCCATCCACAAATACAGCTGTGTTTCCCTCCTTGCCACACCACCCTTTAGTGAATTATATGTGAATATATTTCTTCTTTGTTGTTTTTTTTATTAGCACTTTATCCAACTTTCATCTGTTTTAATCCTCCTGTTGCCCCACTGAGCAGCACAGATGTCCAGCGTGACTGCAGAAAAAGGGACAAACTGATGCCCTTTTTCTACAGGGCTCAGGAGCCACCAAAAAGAAATGCAAATCAAATTAAACCTCTAAAACTTACCAAGTGGTCATTGGGCAGAGGGAAGAAGGTAAACCAATTTTAAGTTCATAAGCAATCATAGAACGACCTGGGTGGGAAGGGTCTTTAAAGATCTAGTTCCAACACCCTTGCTGCACTGGGACACCTTTCACTGGACCAGGTTGCTCAGTTTATTCCAACCTGACCTTGAACATTCCCAGGCATGAGCATCCGCAAGTTCTCTGGGCAACCTGGTCCAGTGCCTCACCACCCTCACAGTAAAGAATTTCTCTCTAATATCTAATCTAAACTACCCTCTTCCAAATTGAAATGGTTACCCATTGTCCCATTACTATGTGTCCTTTGAAAAGTCTCTCTCCATCTTTTCTGTAGGTTCCTTTCAGATACACAAGTAGGTCGCCCCAAAGCCTTCTCTCTTCCAGGCTGACCAAACCTGATTAGCTTTTCCTCACAGGAGAGGTGCTCCAGCCCTTTCTCTGATCATCTTGGTGGCCTCCTTTGGACTCACTCCAACAGGTCCATGTCCTCCCTGTTCTGGGGACTCCAGAGCTGGATGCAGTGTTCCAGTTCCTTCTGACTGCATGGATGGTGCTGCTTCTGATGTGAGTTCAGTCTTCTGCTCTGCTGTTTGCTGTAATAGTCTGTTCAGACACAGCCATGCCAGCTGCAGTGGGAGGGAACACAAGCATGGATAAACAGAACATTCAGAATAATTAGATACCCACAACACCACAAATAACTTAAATAAGGGTTTTCACACTCTGAAGAGTGGGATGGAGCTGTTTTTTTGTGGCTGCATCTGAACTGACTATTAAAGCAAGCAGCAGAACAGAAAGGTGAACTCAAAGCAGGAGCAGCCTGTATCATCCATGCAGTCAGAAGGAAGATTTCATTTCCTACCTTATGCACGCCATGCTGCAGCCCTTGCATACAGACCATACCCAGCCCTGATGGTTGAAGAAGAGGAGTGGGAACAGTTCCAGGTGCACTGCTGGAAGCACAAAGATTTGAAGGTAGTATCAAATGGCAGATGGAAATCTAGCATTGCTGGATCAACATGGAATCCAGAATGTGACAGAATTAGCAACTAGGAGTGTCCCAACACCCAGAAGTTTTAGCATCAGGAAGCTAGAGGAGGCTACCTGAAATGAAATATTTATTCCCATTGAAATCCAAAGTTATTGTTCAGGTAAAATACACCTTTACATATCATATCATTGCTCATTGTCATTGCTGGCAGAGGAGACAGTCTTCTCCATATGTTACACAGGAGGAGATGCAATACATGTGGCATAGACTGATGCAAATGGGACAGAACTGGGGTAAGGAGGGATGGTTCCCTACATCTTGCAGGTGAGGCAGGTAGAGAGTTTGCCACAAATCACATGGGGAATTCAGGTGATCTGAATTTCATCTCAAATTGAACATAAACATCTCAAGTTGAACATAAACTGTGCCAGGCTCTGCAGCATGGTTTCTGAGTGGCAAGAAGGGAGATGTTCAGTGGGACAGCTCTAAGGGCAGCAGTGGAGCTGTGCCTGCTTAGCCAACATGAATCTGATACATTTATATTAGGAAGAGAAAATGAATTAGTGAATAAATTCACTGTTGTCCCAACATACAAGGGTGTCCCCACAAAAAAGTGTCTCTGCCCACCACTGGCATATCACAGAGAGATTAAGAGATTAATGGAGCAGAAAAAGACAGTGTCAACAGCAAAATGTTACTGCAGCTGTACCCCTGCACAGCATTAAACTGCAAATTGGATATTTGCCCCTTTCCCCACAATTTCCTGGGGAGATCACACTGAGAATACAACGAGCAAAGTCCAGATACAGGCTCAGTCCTGCCGAAACTTCACTGTAAATGGAGAGAGAGGTTTGCAATTCAGCTTGTAAATCTGGAAATATTTGGCCTTAGGCTCACATCTGGCATTAAAATGTGGCAGTTTCTGGTAAGCAGGAAAGACTGTTTTTCTCATCATAACTTATTGGTCTCCCCATCACCTTCCAGTTCACCAAGGCAAAACCCTATTCTACCTACCTCTGACGGCATGTGAACCTTCTCTTTCTGGCAGGATTGCCCAGTTAGTCCCTATTTACCATCCTTCACAATGCAAGCTGGATACTGTACCTGCCTGCACATCCTGAAGATGTGACTCCAGAATTTTTCATTACTGTCTCTGAAAACCATTCTGTATCCTTTTGTAACACAGGTAGATAAAATTGTTCTCTTCCTCCAGGCCCTGTAGTGTTTTAATTTTTCAAATCTTGAGTAAAGCAAATAAAAAAATCTTATTAAGTGACTCTTTTTACTGCTATTTATACCTAAGATATGCCATTTTGTGGCGCATTAGTAAGAAATTTGTATGCCAGAAGGAAGAATAACTAAGCTTCACTCACGGTGCACTGTGACAAAGCATTTATTTCTGGCTGTATTCAGCCACCACCAGTGGCTCACAGTGCATCCTGACAGCTGCCAGTGGTGTGTGACCTCCTGAGCAGTCCTCATTAGTACAGTTTCTTAGCCTATCATTTCACAAAAAGAAATTACTATGGAACGGCTCCCAAATGAGCACCTCTCCCTGCAAGTCAAATTCAAGGGACGAGGCAAGAGACAGAACATCTGCCAGAGAACAGGATATTTTGTATGTTGATCAGCAGTGGGGAGCAAATAAACCATGCTCTGAAAATAGAAAATTGACTTCCTCCAAATCAGGAGAGATTATAAGCATGTGTGCTTACTCTGAAAAGAAAAAGCAAGTAAGTGACTGACTGCATACAAGAGTACCCCCAGTCAAGGGAACACAGCTCCCCAGACTCAATACTGTTCAGCAGGCAGAGGAAATGCTCCCTTTCCCACAAAGGCTGAGGTTTCTGGGTGATGGAAACACTATCCCTTCACTGTAGGAAATACTTTAAGGAAAAGAGTTTAAAGAAAGTTTAAAAGAAGTAGAAAAAAAATTTGCCTTTCTGACTTTTTTGGTTGGTACCTTTTAGGCTCTTGGATGCTATGTCCTTGGAACTAAAAGCCCAAATGTGACTGCAGAAACAGAATTTTCTTTTTCTTCTTCAGCCTTTTGTGAGGAACAAAAGCATTTACTTACTTATCTACCTGCAGAGAAACACAAAGCAATACTTCATATATCCAATCCAAATCAGAAACAAAAGGTAAAAGCCAAATAACTGGGCACCTGCTCAGGGTTCATAAATATCTTTATGCGACTCCATTTCTCTAACAACCTTCTTTTTCTGAAAGTACTATTTAAACCTGGAAAAAAAAATTCTCTACTTTAAAGCAACTCTGGAATGGCAGAAAATAATTAAGTGACCAGAATACTCTTCTGAACATGTTTCAAGAGCTCATCATGGAGTTTCTTAAATGTATTTGACTGGTAGCTCTTTTTTGTTGTGGTTTTTTGTTTGTGGGTTTTTTCATTTTGTTTTTGTTTTTGTTTTTTTTTTTTTAATTTCCATAAAAAACGAGGGCTAGAAAGAGCAGAGCAGGGAACAGGATTTGCTGTTATTTCATTCCAGACACATCTCTTAAGCCTAACATATTAGGGGAACATATCTAAAGTGTGGAAGACAGCTCTGTCATCATGTCAAAGATGAATAAAATATCAAGGTATACATTTTGAATATTCAAGTATTGAAAATTGTATGTAAAAAGTTAAATTAACAGAAAAAGGAGTTCTCTTACTCCCTAGTCAACCAAATCTGTCAAGCACAAGATATTTTTGTTGATTTTTTTTGGCTGGGTAGTATTTTTGTATATTAAAAATTGTTAACAGTTAGTTATGATTATAAAATAATTACTAAAATATAAGATCCATTTTATGGCATCAATCCAAAATCATTTGCTGCAGCACATAAGCAAGTATACGAAATTTGCTGAACCCAGGGTTTCACTCCAGCTATAAAATCACAAGACTAGAATACAAAACAGACCATTCAAATACAAAGACATTTATGAACCTTAACTACCTGTGTTTAGAGAATATGAGACCAGCAATGCTCAGAACAAGAGGAAGTGTTGATAAAATATGAACAGTCCTGTTCTTTGGTCAATCTGTAATAACAAAAACAGTTTATATTTGGGGTATTTCATCCAATCTTTAAGATCTCTCATAGAGGAGTATGATGATAAAATGTGGGGCTGGCTTTGGCTTTCACAACACTGAAATCAATCAAGTACCTGTAGACAGTCTAGAGGGATGATAAATCATGTTTGTCACACCTACAACCAATTTTCTGTGAAGAAGAAGAAAAAAATCTAACAATTTAGAGGAGCCTAGATGCCCTATATTTATTCTTTCCCTGAAAGACAGAAGTGAAGACAGAAGACAGAATCTCTCCTTTATCTTTTTTTTTTTTTTAATGAACATTTTCAAATAGAGCCTTTCTTTTTAGAGCTAGATTTCTTACTACAGCTGAAGCTTCTGCTTGAGGCAGAAGCTATTTGAAATGTTTGAAAAGCACTCGGGGCTCCATGTAGTGGTCTAGACTATACTTAATAAAAATGAAATTATATTAATCTCAGCATTTATCAGGAAGCATAAAAAGGTTAAAATGTCTTAGATTTTTAATGAAAAACAATATCATGAAAGATCCTTCCTATTATATCTGTTTAATTTACTACCTCCTTCTACATATATATTCTAGTTACAAGATATGTTTGTTTTCTTTATTGGTAAATATTAGGACAATATGAGATGTTAAATTAGAAAAAATATGTGCTGCTATGAGCTCTTAGATACGTTATTACTTGTTTCCACTAGATCTCTTAAATATATCACTGATCTATATAATTCTAATAAATATTCAAGCAGGTCAGTCTCAAACACATTTGCTTACCAGGCAGATGATGTTTCTGGAGCTAAGAAAATACAGGAGAGTAATTTTCTCTGCATCATGTCCAGCCATCTTGGGTTACCCCCAGCCAAAATTACCAGGTACACAGAAGCATTCATGATGAGAGGTGAACTTGTGCCTCTGAGCACAAGGTGTGCAGTGAGACTCATTAGTTGCACTGCAACAGTGACCAGACAAGTCTCTGGAGCACTGGGGCTGAAAACACAGCCTGAGGTCCAGGGTAGAAATAAACCACATATAAAAAAGACACAAGAAGAAGAAACATGAGAGACACAGAAGAACATCCATGTGCAGAATCATCAAACACAGTAAGACTCTTCTGTTTACAAAAACCACTACAGCTAGAACCTGCTATTTTGAGAAGGTGAAAACAACAGTTGTTGTTTCTCATCATACAACATAATGAGATGATCAGGCACACAACTTTTAAAAAGGAAACATTTTTCCATATAATACAAAATAGCATCCTGGAAACACAAGAATGCCAAGATAAAAAATGTAAGTGACTTCAAAAAACCACTTTAAAATTCATAGGCTACCCAGAGAAGGATCACTGCCTACTTGTTTCCTTCCTCTCCTAAGCATCCAATGAGTTGCAGCTGCCAGGGATGAGGTATAGATTAGAAAGTCATAGGACTCGCTCAGCTTCATCAGGTAGCAAAAGTTCATTTCAATTCAAATGTCCAGGGAGTACAAAGCAGCAGCAGTAGCAATGAAAATTTAAGATTTGCCCATCAGAATAAACAATTTACAGAATAGGCAATAAACATGTATCAAGTTTGTTATTGCCATTCTACACCATGAGAATTAGAGCTGGGATTGAGAGATTGCAAATAGCTCCAGCACTCATCACCTGAGTTACAGAGCTACCTTCTAACCAAAGGCCTTTAAAAACAGAAGCCATCATGACTAGTTTGTGTGCATAATATTTACTTCTTTTTATTTTGACTGAAACAAACAAAGAAATCCAATCTTTAGATGCCCTTGTGATCACTCATAAATGCAACTGAGTTCACTAAACCCCAATATATTAAAATATTCTTTATAAATAATTATGAGCTGACACCTAAGAGCTAACATGGCTGAAATAACAAACTGTCATCTCATGATGTGTATAAGCCCAGTGGCACTTAAAGCCAATGTATTTAACTCATATCAAATTAGAATTGCCAGCTACTATGGACTTTTCTTTCCTTGAATAAGGCATGGCCAAGAGAAATCCACATTCCTTTTGGAGCAATCTTCAAACCTTGTGCACATGCCATTAATGTTGGACATGGGAGCACAACTGCTGCATGTCAAAATGCTTCTGTGGTGGAAGTGTTGCTTTGGAAAACAAACCAGGCTAATTAAAAACATCTGTTATAAGCTGGCAAAAATATTACAAAGCTGAATAAAAGAGACTTGGACAACATCAGAAACAAGACCTGGACCAAAATTCCAAGGCAAAGAAACAAGTAAAACTTTCTGCACGTTGAGAATAGCAACAGCATGGCTAAAGGACTTGTCAGACATAAAAGCATCCTTCTCATAGATATACATGAGAAACAGGCACATTCCTGTGCCTTTGTTGTCATTGCAATGCCACATCAACAATCCAGAATTAAGAGTCAGAAAGTGACATACAAGAGCTCATGTTCATACAAGAGCTCATGTTCATACAAGAGCTTCTGCAATGTCAAAGATCCTGAAAAAGTTTGTGGACATCAAGAGAACACAGACAGTAAGGGAGGCACAGACTTCATCTCAGGGTTATTTTGCATATAATTTGATTAAATGCATTTTCTCACTTTGTATTCATTGATTTCAAATCCTTCCTCTGTACTCAATTGCTCATGCTGGATAGGCAAGTGGCCAACGAAAACTGCCAACATAATTAACATCTATTTTAACAACCCACCTCAAACCTTCAATTTATACAACAACACATAAAGGTAAAAATATCATTGGTCACAGTTCTTGCCATTTCATATTTTAATCATCTGGCCTGCATATTCGTTACATTCACTCATTACATCCTCTCATAATTTAAACTGTAAACTCTTGAGGACAAAAAATATTCTGTCTTCCATATTCTTGTGCAATGATACCACGAACGGTGAGACCCTCCCACAACAGATCTGTCTTGGTTTGGAAAGACAGGTATCTGACAAGGAAAGCTGGAGTTTCCCTTGGAATGGAGAATGTAAACCCCTCACCCCCGCTAAATTATAATTTTGCAATTAAGGGCTTTCAGGTAAAGATTTGGGAATAGGAACAACAGTTCTTTACTAGGAGTATTAACAATACAAATGTAGTAGAAAACAAAACCACCCAACCAAACAAGCAACAATTTTGGAGAACCCTGACAGAGTCAGAGCTACAACCTGACACCCTGTTGGTCAGGGTGTTGGAAGCAGTCCAAAAGTGAGTCCTCCTGGAGTGGCAGATGTGGTTCTGTTGGAGTAGAGATGATCCTGTAGAACAAGGGTCCAGTGGTGGTGAGAAGGGGTCCAGTCTTGGTTCCACAACCCAAGACAAGCTCCTTTGGAAATTAATACATGTAACAATATTATTATATCCTTCCAACCTTTTCTTTATCATTTTGAAGTACATTTTTTTTGCTATATTCTTTTAGGAGTAGCAGTGGAAGCTGCTGTCTGATTTGCACCTCTTTGCATTTTGCACAATGGGCCCCTTACAGCACACATCTTCCAAGGGAAAAGTGTGTTGTAGCAGCAGCAGAATAAATGAATTCAGGGGAAGATGCCTTGGTTTTGTCATGCTCCATATTTTTGTTGTGCTCCAAAGTCACAGAATAGCAATCCACAGTAGACAGCACCTCAGAATTGAAGTGGAGAGTAGGAATGGAAATTGTGTTCTTTTGGAAAAAGCAATCTTTCACACTACATCTATTGACCTAAGAGCTGCAAGTCAGGTGGCTCATTAGCATTTTAGCAACTTCCAGGTTCCCACAGCCTGATGGAGGAAGCAAGTGGATCTTCAGACATTCCTGGTACTTATTTTCCCTCTTTGCAATTCGTTGAACACAGAACACACAAAAAGAGACAATGACAAAATGAAGTTTTGCATGAATGTTTCCATTAAGCCAGAACTATTTCTAAGAGCAAACCTGACAATAAAACCCCATCTGGGGAGTGTTTTCAACTGAAAACCTGCTCAGAGAGCACAGGCACAAAAAAGGTCTCCTGCCTACCAAAGGGAAATGCTTGTGGCATTGAATCACCCCCTTGTTAGTAACAGTGAATAGGAACAGCAGCATTTTCCTGTAATAATGGAACACTATGCCCTGAAATGATCACTTGGTACTATTTGGTTTGCTGGCAGGTTTAATGTTACAATTCTTTGGCTAGTGTGATTCTGTGAAGCCATAGAAGTGAAAATCTATACAGTTTGGGGTATATTTTTTTGAGGTATTTGTATTGTAACAATCATGAGTATTATATAAAGTCCCTCAGACGTCACCCACAAGACCTGCAGTTTTTCTAGGTATCTAATGGCTGTTGGCACACAGAGCCCACAGTCCGTGTTCTGTTTACTGTACAACCAGTTCATTCATACAGAAAACAAATATATTGATGCTTTTATCCCTCCCTTTTCTATTCCAAAGCCACCCTGTGACCCAAGGACCACGCTGGACTCCTTTCAGTGCTAACAACTGTTCTGAATCACGAGTAAAGCAGGACTGATGGCCAACAGAAGCCTCCTTTACACTGGGAAGTTAAGATTCTATCAGTCACTTACAGATATCCCACTGAGACTAGTTCAGAAGCATATTTTTAATTATTAGAGTTCAGTCTTCCACCTGGCAGAACAAACATGCAAAGTAACCCATGGCTTTAATAATTTATCCTCTGCAACCACAATTTGGTCATACAGCTAATTCATGCTGTAGATTCTGCTCAGTGAAGCACCATAAATGATCCACACAAGCAAAAAAAGAACAACCATTCAAGGGAGTAGATTTAGGTTAAGCAACATTCAAGGATTTGCGTGCAAGCCTTTCACCACAGTGAACCATGAAGACATTAACACCATGATACATTAGATACAACAAATGCATTTATTTACTTAGAGCACAGAAAAGAACCAACTTTTCATTCCCAAAAGAGTCATTCAGCAACTGTTAAAAATTAAGACTCTTCTAAAGTACCCAGGAATACTATGTGTTGGTGTTGCTTGTTTGATTTTAATTGAAATATTTGGACATCTGGATTTTAAAGGGATGCCAGCAACCTTCAACTTACTAGTAGAGAGAGGAAATAAGATACTTCTATAATATTTCTACCATTTCATTTTAGTCACAGTATTAAAAACATGAGTCCAAACCAACCTGCTTTTCTTATGCAGCTATAAATTCAGCATTCAACTTGTGAACGAATTCTCACATGAATTCAGCATGGGAGACTGGAGTTTTCGAAGCAGCTGTTCAATGCACACAGTACAGCCCACCTGCTTGTCAGACCCAAATTCCTATCCTCAGATGAAAAAAGTCGTGAAGAACAGTTTAGTCTGATACTAGGAAGCTCAGCCCTGTTGAGACATAAGTTACTATCAATAGCAGGATAAACCTTGCTCAGTAAAAGGGCTTTTTTAATTCACTTCTTTATAATGTCAATTTAACAGCTGCTAAAAGTGGTCCTTACTAAAGCTTGAGATAGATACCCTTACTTAGATAATTCTTCCAGATTCATGGACAAAATCAGCTCTTGGTAATTAAGTGTTCTCTATAGTTATGAGGATTAAGAAGAGGACAACTGGAAGAATAACACTGTACACAGGAGCACTAGCTTAATTTCTGTTCTAGGATTTTTTTTTGTTTCAAGCTACAGAAAGCTCCTCAGGTGATTTCTTTAGAGAATATGATTATTGCAGTCACTCTCATTGAGGAAGACTCAGGTTTAGATCTACTCATTAATACAAAGGGGGAAAAAGTAACTTATTAGGAACAAACTTCTTTGCTGACAATAAGCTCCACTGAATTCAAAAAGACTTCACTAAGGGACTGTTATTAAGAAATGTAGCCTTTTTTCAGTTTAAATGCAATTAAAACTTTTTAAGCAATTCTTTCTTATTAAGATTACCACAAAATACTGAGTCACTATAGCTGAAGAGTGCAAGAGTGAAATTTTTGAAACAGCATGAAATTCTGTTTAAGAAAAAAGCATTTCTAGAATTTGCTACTTGGTGAAAAACAAGATCAGCTACCAACTACCCTAGAGAAACTGAATCTAAACTGTGAACTGAGTGTGCTGGTGGCTGGCATTACTGCAGAGAACTGGGTTTAGTGCTCTAAATCTGCACAGTAGATAATTTAATAAATATTGAACTTATCAAGTTATGAAATAATCATGTGCTAAGAACACTTCTTGCAAAAATATGACAAGTCTGTCACAGTACAGCTGTTGTTATTCAGACATAAAACCCATTTATAGAAAGCACTTTAGCAGAACCAGTTATACAGCTGGATGGCATACACAGAGATATGATTTTTCCCTCCCAGATAAGCATTTAAGCACCTTAAGTAAGTGTCACACAGGTGAACTGGCTTAAATAGGTTCCAGCTACCTACAGGAAACAAGTGGCTCTCCTCCGCTGTCTATTTTGGTACGTGCTGGGAGCACACATAGCAGTTAGAAAGAGTGAATATCCCATCAAACTTGCTTGACAGCCAATTTAGATATTCCAGCTTGATGGTTGTGCTTCAGATAATTTTGGCCTTCAGGTTGGAAGCAGTTCAGCAGGCTGAATATTCTACTATTTTATTTCTGATAAGGATAGTGAGGCTGGTTTAGTATTCACCCACAACTGAAGTCCCATTTACACATGCTCCAAAACAATTCAGAAATCAAAAGAAAAGCTTTGCCTTTAGAACACACATAAATATAGTCATAAGGCTTCCTCAGTGTAAGGAATTGCAATTAATTTTGGAATTGCACCCCTGTGTTTAGAAGCCAATTTACTTAATTTCTTTACTTACTATTTCATTTGATGGAAACTTTAGAAGGTCAAAGGGAGGAGTTTATTTCACACAGCTTATGAAGATCTTCAGAATTTTCATTGGGACTTTTTTTCTTAGGTGATATATGAAAAAAAAAAATCAAATGAAGTCACATCCTTTAATCCAAAATGAAAAAATCCTGAGGTATCAAGGAAGGCCTTACATAGGTCATAAGAGGAAGCTTAAAACAAAACATAGAGGCAAGGGACAGAAAATCCATGAATATCAGTGATGAATTTTAAAAGGGCATCCCAATGTATTTTTCCACTGCATAATACATTTGAAATTTTTACAAAACAAAATTATAACAATCTTTAAATGAATTGTACAAAAGTGAGAAATACACTTTTTAAGGCTCATTTCTAAACATCCCAAGTAGAAATAACCTGGGGAATGAGTAGTACACTTTTTCACATATGATTGCACTCGCCAGATTACTATGGCTGCACTACCAACATATTCAACCCTTGTAACTCTGATTACACATCCTACAACTGATACAATTCTTGTATTTAAGTAACTTTTTAATTTCCTTATTTGTTTGTTGATTCAGATATCTGTACTTGTCACTCTTGATACACTAAAGTAGTGATGAAACTGAGAAGACCATAGGTGAATACTTTAAATCCAAGTGAAAAGTTTCCTCACCTTTAAAAAATTGTATTTCTGTTAATGCTAGGTCCTGGAAAAGGAAGTTTTACCACCACTCCTTAGGCTATCATAATAGAGAGAAATATTGGATGCTGTAGATAAAACCACTCTTCAACAGTGCCTCCAGATTTAACTGAGAGACAATGTAAGAAAACCTTCACCTCCTTCCTAAGCCACAGTTGACAAGGATTCTCCTTTTCCTCCATTCAAAGTCATACAGTAACTCCAATATTAATGGTTTTTACCTATAGTATGTTAAGAACTTTACATATTTTTAATTTTGGTCCAATGCCAAAGATCAGATCAGAATCATTCAGCAGGTTTCCTGGTATTCTTCTACAGCCAACCATTTCTCTGAAAACTGTAGCTGGCCAAACCACCGACAATCAAGTGGGTGAATCACACATTCCTAACTCTTCCATCTCTCTCAAACTGCCTCTATATCCCACCCAAAAGTGCTACAGTAGCTGCCTGAACCAAGGACACTTTCAGCTTAGAAGATGAAATTCATGCTAAGCATTAAAATAAATCCACATGTCATAGACTTTAATGGTTAAAAGGGCCAGCCAGGCCATCTACTCTGAACAGCACAACAGAGACCACTACATTCATCCCTTGCATGCATCCATTTGACTGGTCCAGTCTGAGCAAAGACACTTCGGATCTAAACTGGTTTTTACTGAAGTTCACTTTATGAATCTGACCATTGAGCATGACAGACACTTTTTGTTTGCCTAACACCTCTCATGATACAACTCTGATCCTGAGTAGAATGAAATATTCTTCTAAAAAAATAAACATTGTGCCATGTCTTCTTCCACTATACTGATGTCTTTCTCATTATCCCATGTTCACAAACCGTCTTAGTTAAAGTTTATGATTATATGACAAAACATCCTCAGCTTGGCTGAAAACCATCAGCTAGAAACACAGCTTCACATGATGCTTTCATTGTGGCTGTAATTTTTATTCTAAGAGAAACTGAGAGTTCATACATCTTCCTTTTTTTGCAGCCCAATCACCAGGTCCTGCTCTCCCCCAACTGACACATGCTGATATCACCTTCAAGTCTTCAGCTGATCTACTTTTCACCCACTCTTACCCACTTATAAAGCCTTCCAGTGCTTCCTCTGTTAATAAGTCAGTATTTAGGTATCTATTCCTAACATTTCACAGCTATAATTCACTCTTGACTTTATCCCAACCATTTTTATACCTGTTTTTCAATCAATTTACCTATATAAACACTTCAGGTTCCTTGTGGAATTGGATTACACCCATTGATCATAACCTTTGTCCAATTCAAACACTGTAAATCCTTCAGCATTTGAGGGATTTAAACAAATCTCAGCAAATAAGTGTGTTAAGAGGTGAAAGTATTTTGCTTTCTGTCAACTAGATACCACAGGTAGACGTTTTGATGTTGAGATAATAGCATTACCAAGAGTCCTTCATGAGTACAAGCAGAAAAAAAGTGATTCTTCTGTGGGTTTTTAGAGGACTTCAATGGATATGGATTTTAGAATATATATGCTTTTAAAAAAATAAATAACTGAAGTATCATGAGGTAAAATACACCCAAAAGAACCACTTAAGTATGAATATATCTTCCATCTGTAATTCATTGGATTTTCCTGATATGTACTTGGGGAAAACAAGGAAAGCATCTCTAATTGCATGCAATCAGTAAGCTTACCTGAAAGCTCACACACACCACAAGCTCCTGGGGAGGGATGAGGCAAAGGGGTGAGAATCAAAGCAAAAAAAA